>JAEMPF020034816.1:0-11043 GCA_022496165.2 Catalaphyllia jardinei | reverse complement strand
CTGTGACCTGTAAAAGAACCTGTCGTTTGGTCACGAACATTCCTTACTTCTGGCTGTAGCTGTTCGATCAAATTGGTTTGCTTGTCGAGCATTTCTTGATGAGATCTCTTTGGATCTTTGTACGCCCTTGATTCCTGCTGAACATACTCGATAGCTGCCCAAGCATTCTGAGCGATTTTCCAATTGTAGTATGAAAATAAATTTTAAAAAAAAGGATTCTTTCACGTCATCAATTTGTTGTTTGAACTCGTACTTAAGCTCGCCCATTTGTGAATGCACTCGGGTGAAATTGTCTTCTATTCTCGCTTCGATGGCGTTGAGTTCGTCCACTATAATCTTTAGCCAGGGCAATATTTTCTTCTATTTCGCTGCCCTCACTCGTTGTCATGTAATCCATCCTCTTTAATCAACTTCTCTCTTTAGGTTTGGTTTATCAGGACAACATAGTAGAGCGAACCTTACGTTTGGGGTTTTCCTCGGTTTTAAAACCTGTGAAGTATTTCTTTGTTTTGTAGCTATTGTTAGGGTTCGGGTCTATTATGTTGACTTCTTTGTATCGTTTGTTTTACGTCACTGGCTAGTGTTACAGGTTTTTACACCAAGGATGAACCGACGTTTAAACATCAAAAAGGACGAAATATCGACTTCCAAAAATCCGAAATTTATAATTGGTGGCCGTAACGTTTTCTTCGCAAACACTCTGAGTTCAAATTTAGTATAAATGACTTTCCCAGTGCAAAGTTTACGGAGCTCCAAAAGCGCTTCCGTCGGCCATCTTGACCTTAACACCTCCGATATAGAGAATCCATCAAACACTGAATATCGATCGCTCGGTACCTATAGACACAGATATTGAGTTTGGAAAGCGATACAAATTTAAATTTTGCCACTCACTCTACTAAGAATTTAATTCTTGAATTTTGCATCGAGATCGCGTCTTTTGAATGAGGTTAAAATTATTAGTGCCCTAAGGACATTTTATCTCGAATGCGTAAGGATTCGAACCTGGCACTTTCACTTAGCATGGAAGGATGACCTGAGACCACGTGAAATCAATTTAATGGGAGGTCTGTTTGATTTTGTGTAGGGAACGAAAGTTTGTGATAATTGCTCCTTACGTATATGATTTTTTTTTTATCTCGAATAAGCAAGGAACAATTATGAAAAACTTTGGTTCCCCACCCAAAGTCAAACGGGCCCCCCATTAAAATGATTTCACTTAGTCTCAGGTCACCCTTCCTTGCCAAGTGAAAGTACCAGGTTCAAAGCTTTTGTCGCCATAGAGCGTTAGTGAAATTTCTTGCTATGGAGTAGCCTGTGTAGCTGGGGAGATCCGCGAGTAAGTGGTTTTTTGTGGTGGATCCGCCTTTTTATGCTCGCGCGAGCGAGGCCCACCAGCAAGGCGTTCAAATGTAGTGCCTATTTCTGCCCTGCCACGAGGGAATTCGCAAACGGCGAAGCCGTGGGCGAAATTGGACTCAACTTCTCGCCAATTACCGCGCGAGTTCACTTTCGGCTTTGCCGCCAAACCAAAATCGCGCCAGATACACATGCTAGGTATCGGGAGTTATACTAAACTGTTGGCAGCCAGTTTTTACGCAGGGGTCACTTAGATAAGTACTCTAGTAAGACTTTAGTGTCATAATCTCTTCTGAATTGCGAGAGAAAAACAGACAGCAGGAGTCTAGAGTTGTACAATTTTGAATTAAGTCACGTGATTTGTTCGAGTCAAATAAGAACGTGTTCATGATAAAAAAAAACCCACGATCCTTCTGTCGAGTTGTAGGGTCTCCAGAAACCAAAGTTCACTTTGTCCTTGTGGCCAGTCCTTAGGTATCTTTGAGGCTATACGAGTCCTTTGCAGAAGCAGATTCGACACCAAATGGCCAACTAAAAAAGGCAGGCTATAAGATGACAACAGAAATCCAACTCGGAAATTCCTGTTCTATAAAATGCTTCTACTGCTATCGAACTTTCATGGTTTTTTTTTGTGACGATGTAAATAATTGGTTTATTATTCTAAGCTGTGCCAGAACCTGTCGCCTTCTACCCATTGAATGCTAGCTATAAAGCAGAGGAAAAAGAGAATAGGCAGCCACATGGAAGTCTGAGTGATGTTGCGATTACAAACGGCCCCTATAACGAACCAGGCGGAGCGTACATGTTTTATGGCACTAGTAGCAGCTACATCGAGTTTCCGAATAAAGAAGGCCTGGACACTCGCTTCTCCATCTCACTGATGTGCTGGGTTCAACCCGGAGGCCAAGATGGACCACTATTCAGCTACGGAGTTTGTAATTGGGGATTCCATATGGGGATTGTGGAAAGAACATTATTTATTCGCATCGCCGAGCGCAGCAATTTTAATCAACTTACTAGTATAAGAACTCCTGAGGTTCTTCCAGTAGGAAAGTGGGTTCATGTTGCAACAAGTTACGATCACGGCAGCGGAAATTGTTCGCTGTATATCAATGGACATTTGAGAGCCTCACGTAACGTTGGTAGAGGTTATCAGATTGCAACCAATACCCAGAAAGTTCGAATGGGGAGTAGCAGTCGCAGAGATGAGAATTTCAAAGGGAAAATCGCGCAAGTGAAGGTTTACAAGGTCGCAATTAACGAAGCCCAGATACAAACGTCGATAAGACAAGGTAGCTCCACTTTTCCCGTAATCTTTGTCTCTTTACTCTCTCCGATGATTGCCTTAATTATTGAAACTCCCGTTATTGAACAGCCTCACAAGAGGTAACAGACAACCGTTTCAGGATCCCGTTTTGTAAAATAGCGAAGTAACCTGTGACTCTATTACAGCAAGATGTGATTTTTTAAAATTAATGTAAGTAGATATGGATCAGTCAATGAACATCAAGGGTAAATTATTTTTATTTCTAACCGATTAGTTCCACCAACGGTAACATTCCCAGCTGCTCTGTTAGCAATACAAGGAGGCATGTTGTCCTGTTCAGCCACAGGAACTCCTCCCATATACACAGCACTGATACGGAAGTCTAGAGTACTGGTGAATGCAACAAACACAGCAACCATTAGTTTGTACAAAGATGGAGACTACACCTGTCAGGCCATCAACCAGTATGGAACTGATGTGAAAGAACGGCAAGTGAACTTCAAAAGTAAGAGTTTTTCTTCTCTCCTAATCTCTCTTTTCTTGTCAAATATAGTACAATGCTTCAGAGTCAGTCCCAAGGAAAATTTTAAGGAAGCGACCTATAATGGCCCTGTGGGTCCAAAAGCACTAAGCCCCTGTACTGCCTGGATCGACGGGTTCAAAACTATAACTTATAGTGAAATTCCATGCTGCCCATATTGTGTATCAAAGAGTTGTTTCTGACTTTCGTTGGCCATAGCATCTCTCGATTTAACTGACATCCCACGTACATGTAGTGATCTCACTTAAGGACATATCTTGGATGCCTTCAATCCTGATCAAAACGTTTGAGACACTGTTAGTTTTCCATAAAATTCGGAATTTAATTTAGTCCCCCTTCCTCTCTGGACAATGGTGGGTATCAAGATTCCATGAATTTGTACAAATGGCCAATTAATTACTGCAGAGTGATTTCATAAAATAACAGATATAGTACGCGCGCTCCCTTATTGAGTGGTCGATAGGTGTATTTAGATGAGCGTATTTAAACATAGTTGTAACGCTTTAGATTCCACGTCTTTTATGAAATAATTTATAGAAGGAGGTAAGAGCAATAGAGCACCTTTTTCCGTGTTTGCTTAACTCCATCTAAACACTTGGTTAATTGGGAAAATTCTAGAAAGCTTTGTTAACCCTCGTGGTGTGTGTCAGGTTTTAGTAACCATCTCGAATTCTCCTTACCCCTCATGTGCTTAGATGAGGCTACGTAAACATGGAAAAATGTACCCTATTGCTAAATCTGAAGCTCAATTAAGTTTTAACCATTCTATACTCCAATGACGTTTTAACGCATTCCGTACTCCAATGAAGTTTTCACCTATTCTATACTCCATTTCTTTCAACTTTATTATATAACAGGGCAAAAAAGAAAACATAAATTCTCGTCTTTCAAGTCGGGTCAAGTTGGGTTTAAGCTGGGAGAGATTTTAACTTTGCCTTTTTTACTGGATCTCCATTCCGCTAAAATGTTGGTTAAAATATACCTCTTGTAACGATCAACAGCGTTTGGCCCAAGGATCGGCTTTCTGGTCAGTGAAGGATATCCTTACAATTACCCAAGAAAAACGTACAGTATATCTACATATCCTATTCCAGAAGGCTGTTCAATGAACATTTACTTTAAAGATTTTGATCTGGAAGAAAGTCACGATTGCTTGTAAGTTATATAGCTGTAATAGCTACATTTTATCTCATAGCACAACTTCATGTGATGGTGTTAGCCTTGTGGTGAAATTCTATCTATTCTGGATTTATGCATTTGTAGTAGTTAACAATTATTCACCGAAGTGGAGGAGAATAGTACTTCACTATTCACCTCCGAACTAGCCAATCAGCGGGCTCGAAAAGTACTATTCGCTTATGTGGTATATACTAAATCCGTTTTAGAACCTGCGATCCAATACGAAGATAGCACCGTGTATTATCAGGTTTTTCGAGCTTTCTGTAATCAACATTCTCTTTTTTAATAAATCTAACTCCTTTTATGATATAAGGTTTAATAATAAGATTTTAGACGTCTAGCTACGAATGGGGGACCGGAAATGTTTGCAGCACCCCGGGCAACTGGCGGACATTTGCTCCGGGGGGGGGGGGGGTAAGGCATATTAATTTTACTCCTGCTCGGGGGCTATGCTAAATTGTAGTATTTAATCACAGATGGTTCAAACACGCAAATGAGGGTCCCCGTACATACAGTAGTACTCAGGTTACGCAAGAAGTCCAAAAAGAATTATATCTTATATTCTACAAATACGGGGTGTAAATAAAGATAACCCTACCTTACTTCAGGTGTGTGTTTCCTTGGTTCTCATGAGGTTTCTAGACTGATTTATTGCAATGTAGGTGGTCGTTAGTTGCACTGCTTAGTCCTAAGCGGCCATCTCCCATTTCCTCACGGATGTCCGCTTAGTAGGAATTCAACTGTACTTCCTTTATGGCTCCGGCCCGTCACAGTGCTTAAACGACTTCCTGTAAACAGTCAGATGAATTGTATGCTTTTCAAACATATAGTGGCTTCTTTTTCGCTGGTTCTGTAGTTAACACACCGATATTTTATGAGTTGCGTACCGTAAACTTCCCAAGGTGAAGACTCCACTGAAGTAACGTCAAAAGGTTGTGTCCACCGATAAATCCCGAAAGGAGCGACCCTCAAAAAGTAGCAAGCCCTCCGAAAGTAGTACAGTTATTTTTTCCAATCAATTTTCAGGTGAAAGTTACCGATCGCTTGATTTAAGACACTCTACAAGAAGGAAAGTTATCCCTTATGCCACGAGGCGTTGTGACATGTCAAAACAGTCGTGCCAAGTCAGCTTATGTGGCGCAACAAAAAACGTATAATTTTCAATAGTAACAGGAATGTACTATTAGGAACTTTCCTTTAAATTAAAATTGACGACTCTGTATCAGCCAGCACACTGCGCGCGCACCGACTCAAAAACTCCACAAAATTCAGACTGAGCTGATGACCTTTGCATTGGATGCTCGGTGACCTCCCCTTTTTTTTCGGCAGAACATCACTTCCTTTGCTGATTCTTTCCATTATACTAAAACACAAAAAAATCTGCACGTTGGAAGTTTTAATTATTTTTCATATACTGTTCAAATAGGGTCGAATTGGTACATGGATTCAGGTGTGCGTGACTTCGAAATTACATTTTTCAAGGCTAATTCTACCTGATTTACTGTATGACAAGTAGCAAAGATCTATCAAATAGGCCTATATATGCTGTGTTAAATGCACATAGCTTAGATATGATTCTTCAACTTAAATATATGCCGATATTAATGAATCCGGCCAGAATCGCCCCCAGTGACTGGGAATCCTAGAAATGCTATGGTATGTGATACATCTTATCTTCAAAACGAGTTCGGTGACCCCCGATTTTTTTTACATTTTAAATCAAATGTTATCATTATCTACCTGCAGTCAAAGTTTTAAAATAAAATCTATTCGTGGGAAATTTGATATCTACAGAACTGTTTTTGCAAAGTGTAATCATTTATTTCTTAAAAAACGGCTCAGTTAAACTAATTTTGTATAACATTTTTGCTCCCCGAAAGTAACGAGCCTAAAAAGGAACGACCCATGCAAAGGGCAACGAGGCCCAAAGAATGCTAATTCCGAACGTATCCAAGGTCTTTACTTTCGGGCGTTTACGGTAGTATACGAGAACAACAACTGGAGTAAAATGTGCGCTCGTATTACCTGTCAAACCATGGTGTAAGAGATGTAATTTACGACTGCATTGTATCCTTATTGTCAAGTATCATTTACTTTTATTTAGTTTAACTTTTTGGTCTTTCCATTTCGATTCCATTGCATTCTATTTTCGTTTCGTAAAAATCGCTTTCCGTTTTCGAACAGTGATTGTATTTGGAGAGCACTCAAGACGCTAGAGCAGCTCTCCTTTGCTACTCGAGTAACTCTTACACTTCTTTCCTGCGCTCCAAACCCCCTGAGTACATCACAACTCGATAATGCACGCCAAAACAGGAATGAATTGTCTATTCGATAAGACGATTGTTATTGACAGGGAATGATTTTTAAACTGGAATTTTACTTTTTGTCGCCTTAGTGATCTATGTTTTTTGTCTCCTTAGTGAACTATGTTTTTTGTCGCCTTACTGATAGGCAAAACATCATTTACCTTCATTTGTAGCAAAGACGTTTTGAGAATTACCGACGGGATGGGCAGAGGAATTGATTACTGTGGTAACAGGACCGGTCAAAATCTTCTTGTGACTGGAAACAAAGTGGAAATGAAGTTTAAATCAGACGACACGGTTGAAAGAAAAGGATATTATTTAGTTTTCACTCTGGTTTCAGACGGTAAGAAAGACCATAAAGAAACTAATTAAGCTTATCAAGTTTACTAAGTTTATTTGGAGAGCACTCCCGAAAATCTTATTTTTAGGACGAAAACTGGAACACAAGATTCCAATTTCCAATATGCCAAAACAGATTTTGTAACATTAATAACCGTAAAAAAAGTTTGAAAATAAAAATTGTCATGAAATCGTTACATCTGTAGTCACAGGCTCGCGCATACTCATTATCCAGATTACTGGGCTTATGGACTTTCTTAGTGAGGTCGTCTTTGACCGATGGGGGATCGGGAAAAAAAAAATATTTTTGCTCGCAATATCCCTTTTCTTATTTTTCGACGGTCTATATCTTTCTATATCTTTCATTTGAACACTAGTCTAAATTATCATGAAATGTAGACAGGTGTATGCTCGACATAATTAAAGCAAAACGTACATGACAACACGCAATTTCATTTAGCAAAATAAAAACAAAATGAAATATGACTTCCTCCAATTTTGCAGTCTACGGAATAGTGGTCATCTTGTTATTTCCAATGTAGTATTCAGAAGTAACAACAGTTTTATTTATCCCTTATTCAGTGACATACATAATAAATAAATAATTTGAAATAATAAGGGTAACTGACAGCCTGAAATAACCTGAAGTAGTTATAAATGCCAGGCTGCCAGTTAATTATGTATACATTACAATTTGAAGTCGGTAGCTAATTAAAGTAAACACGCAGACACATTAAATACAACAAAAGAAAATAAGGAGATTAACATTAAATAAATATACGACTTAAGATATCAATATAATATCCTTTTTCTTTGCCTACAAAAGGGAAAGCTGGTCAACCAACACAAGAAACGACGATCTCCAATGAAAGGATGATTTCCACCTTATCTGGTATCGCCTTCATTCTGCTACTGGTGCTATGTTTCATTCTAGGTTTCTGTTTCTGTAGACAGGTGTATGGTCGATATAATTAAAGCAAAACGTACATGACAACACGCAATTTCATTAAGCAAAAGTAAACACACAGACACATTAAATACAACAAAAGAAAATAAGGAGATTAACATGAAATAAATATACGACTTAAGATATCAATATAATATCCTTTTCCTTTGCCTACAAAAGGGAAAGCTGGTCAACCAACACAAGAAACCGCGATCTCCAATGAAAGGATTATTTACATCTTATCTGTTATCGCCTTCATTCTGCTACTGGTGCTATGTTTCATTCTAGGTTTCTGGTGCAACAGACGATCTCATCACAAACGAATCAAAAGGTTATTCATTAGTGTTGTTACTACTTACGATAAAACATTCTGAGCATCTTCGAGTTTTACAGTTAGCGGTACAGGTTCATGCGTAAGGAGGGAGGAGTATGGTCCCTCGTTCCCTCCTCGCACCAAGCCCCTCATTCCTTCTTTCTCTCACCGGTTTTCAGGCCTCCCCCCAACTAACTAAGCGTATTGGACTCGGGATCGAGTGGCTCAGGTCAGTGCGTTGGCCAGGGTCACTGTGATGCAATCTATTTTGGATATTAATGGGTGACGCCACGGAATGGGTGTTGCCACAGTGTCAGATCAACCTGAGGAAATATGCGGAGTCTGGTATAGACTAGCACGTCATCTGGAGGAAACAACAATTAAAACTCTCGCTCGGGAGGCAGGATGCTTTAATGGTACATGATTAACTGTAGTGTTTACCATTGCAGAACTTGGTATATAATTTGCAACTTATAGGCAGAATGCTTCTTTTCATTACTAAACTCTAAGGGCCTGTTTACAATGAGCGAGGGCTACCCTATAAAGTGGGTTGCCTTAGTGCTCATATATTTTCTCTTTTTTTCTTGGTCGTGTTTACAAGGCAGCTACGATTACGGCCTGGGTTTGCGTGTTACCCTTTCTGCGTGCTAGGGTTACCCGGGTAGTCAGGTTAATTTTTTCCTTGTAAACACTCCAGGTAGGGTAACCCGCCTACCCGTTTTAACTTTTTAATTGTTTCCAGACCCTTTGAGTGTAACCACGCATTAAGTTTAAGGGTTGTAGGGTTACCCTACGTGGGAAATTTTGCTTGTAAACCCGGGCTATCTTTTGCCCTCCAGCTAGGGTTAATCCGGCTACCTAAGGTAACCCTCCCTCCTTGTCAACAGACCCTAACACATGCGTCATTTAAACAGCGAGATTTCAGTAATAGTGTACTGTACTATACTACTTCAAAACAACTATTTTTGTGCTTAAACTATTTTCCTATCGTTCCACAGATCATGTCGTTCAGCTCGCGAAATTATCCCGTTTGACAAGTGGGAACTCCTTCCCGAGCAAATAGAACATGAGGAAGAGCTTGGCCGAGGAGCGTTTGGTGTGGTGTACAAAGCAACTCTAAAGAGACGAGTTGGAATAGAGGTGTTTGATACCGAAAAACTATTGAAGCCCGAGGAACCATGCCAGGTGGTTGCTGTCAAAGAACTGCAAGGTAATTGCAATCATCATGAAAAATCATAAATGAAAGGGTAAATCATTGCATAAGGTTGGTAGGTTCAGTCTCTTTAAAATTCACCGGAAGGAGATTTACATTCTCTGTAATTGGCAAATACTTGACCCTTTTCAGATCAATCGTGCTTGATCTTTTGCAGTCAGGTCAAATCAGCTGTCAAATGTCGTTTCATGTCTTACTATCAATGAATTGGACGGCAGGTAGTCCTAAGTATGAGACTCAAACGGAATCACTTTGCTCAGACCGTGACTAAAGCAAAGTCTATTAGATGGCCGATTGACTGTTGAATCTGGGTTTAAAATCTTCTAATCATAGTAGTAGATGATGGTTATTTTAATCCTCGTTAGTGTCGAGTAAGTGCTGAATTAGGTCGAGAAGAATCATTGACATGCATAACGGACGAGTCAATGACTTCCTCTATTGCTATAACCTTGGGTTCCTACATACTTATGAAGTGTCTTCCTGCAATGTAATTCGATATAGGTTTACTAATAACCGTCATGAATAAAGAATAAATAAAGAAGTCTTGACTGTGCTCTGTTCTGTTATAAAGCACACAGGAAGCGGTAGAGCACGAGAGAAGTGTAGGGGGAAACACGGAACGCAGTCGAGTGTTTTTCCCCACTTCTTGGGTGCTCTACCGCTTCCCAAGTGCTTTACAACAGAACAGAGCACAGTTGAGGCTTCTTTATTTGTTTTATGATAAAGAATTTAATAATTTCCCCACGCATTCGCTGAATTATCAAACCAAATTTTATTTTTCAAAGGAGTAAAAGTGACGTCAGCTGTGTACTAATCTCTGATAAGGCACGCCAAAATAAGCCAATCACAATCCTTGTTAGAATTGTTCAAATAATTTGATTCGCCAACGATACGACAGCTGTCAATCACAACTGGACTTCAGCTAACCTTTCCTGGGCCTTTCCCGCCCTTTCGCGTTGCCTTTCGAGACAAGAACGATGCCTTCAAAGCAGGTAAAGGTTGCTAGTCCAGAGGAATCCGACCGCATTGTGACTCACGAAAACGTGTCCTTTTCCAATGGAAATTACGAAGGAATGAGCTCAAAGCTTGCAGATGAAAATGCCAAATGCTGAGTTGTATTTGAAAAAAGCTACAGTTATTTACGGCTTTTAATTGCTTGCAGCAAGATTGCCCGAACTAACGTGAAGTTTGTAAAGAATAGACTGCTCGCACTTGTTTAACTCCGAACGCAGGAGCAAGCTTTGAACTAATTACTCGTCGGGTGAGCGATGATGCCGAATTTTTGAAGTTCAATTCGTTGAGATGACCGGAGCCGCCGCTAGTAAGCAAACGAGCGTTACTACATTGTATGTAAGTGTTGTTTGAGCATTTTTACAAAAATAAAGCTTCTCACCGTAAACAGAGACAGCTCAGTGGTATTTTCTGTCGTTGTTTTACTTCTTCACTATAATTTCTGCCTTTGTAATACATTCTGATGTCTTTCAATTCGTCGAAGAATTCGATAGGTTGAGAATTTGTTTATAAGCTTATTTCGCTAGATAATCTGTTCGAATCTAGCAAAACGTGTTATTTTCATACAG
>JAEMPF020034815.1:7807-11043 GCA_022496165.2 Catalaphyllia jardinei | reverse complement strand
CCGGCAATTTTTTACCATCATATGTTAAAGACTCCATAGGTTTACCCCTTGAATTCAAGAGCTTCGGCTATTTTTTCTTGATTTTCTTGCAATTGTTTGATGAGTTTATCCTGTCTTTCGTTGATTTCTTCATCGGTTTTTTTTTTCTGACTTCTTTTTTGTATTCAAGGTTCAAGATTTTCCATTGTACCGAGTTGCGAGTATGGATGATTTCATGGACTTTTTTCATCTTATTTCTGGATTTAATTTCATTATTGAGAAGACTTTTAATTCTATTGATATCCATATACTGATATGTTATATTATTCTCAACTTATCTCAACTTATCTCAACTTATCTCAACTTATCTCAACTTATCTCGATTTTTCTGTGCTTTTTGTGTTTTGGGTATTTTACTCAGTCTATTAAGATCATTGAACACAGATCTTGCTAATTCAGAGTAATTCTTTCTGCTATTGAATCGTTTTGTTAGAATATCAAGTGTATCAAAGTCACCTTGTTTGTTATATACTTTCTTGCCGTTCTTGTGAGCTACAACCTTCAAATATCCATACAGTTTTGGAAGATCGATAACTACACCTCCATATTGTCCTTTTTGTGATTTCTTGTATCTTTTCAAACCTTCACCAACTTTATCTTCTGATTTAAGGTTTTTTTTATCTTGAACCACTCTTATTAATTCTTCGAATAAGGGTGGTGTTTTAAAAGTTCGTGTTGTGGGGTTTTTCTCAGTGGACCCCTATTTTCTATTTCAGCCAAAAAGGGGTCTTTAGGCACAACTCTTTCTTGTTGTTCGGTTTTTTTCAATGTCGTCCCTTGTGTTATTTCAGCAAATAAGTCTTGTATGCCAGAGGGTGATTGATTCGATTGAGACTGTGAAGATGGTGGAGGAAGTAGAGGTGGTGGAGGATGAGGTGGAGGTGGTTGTGAAGAAGATGGTGGTGGAGGAGGTGGAGGTGGTTGTGAAGAAGATGGTGGTGGAGGAAGTAGAGGTGGTTGTGAAGAAGATGGTGGTTGGGGAAGTTCTGAATAAGATGATGGAGAGGAAGGAGGAGTTGTGAAGTATTCTCGATCTTCATCTTTTTGAAAAGATATATTTTTAATGGATTCTACAATTCGTTTTTGATTTTCTTGCAACTGTCTGATGATTTCAGCAAGTCTTTCATCGGTTTCTTCATTGGTTTTTTTTCTGCCTTTTTTTTCAATATAAGGTTCAATATTTTCCATTTTACCGAGTTGAGAATCCTGTTTTTGTTTTCGATAAGTATTGATGATTTTATGGACTTCATTCACCTTATTTCCAGTGTTAAATTTCACTATTGAGAAGACTTTTAATTCTATTGATATCCATATACTGATATGTTATATAATATAATCATATATGGAAATACCGAACTATGACAGTGGTTATAAATCAAATAATGATTTCAAACAATTGTATGAATATATGCCGAAGAATACATTTAGGATGCTTTTGGCGGGCAATTCTGGATCAGGTAAAACAAATTTATTGAGTCATATTTTCCAACATCCATTGATTTATTATGATCAGATCCATTTCTATGCCAAAAGTCTGGATCAAGATAAGTATATAAATTTAATTGATAAGATGAGTGGAATAAGTGAACATGTTGGTTACCCAGTTTTGGTGGCGAGCAATGACGAAATCATACCTGTTGACCAGCTGCAAGACACCGATATGCAGAGAGTCGTTATATTTGATGATTATGTGTGTGAAAAAGTACAGAAACCTCTGATAGACTATTTCATTCCAGGACGACATAAAAACTGCTCTGTAATATATCCCACACAATCTTTTTACGGATGCCCTAAAGCGATTAGATTGAATTGCAGCCATTTTTGTTTGTATGATTTTCCATCATCAAGAGAAAGAAATTTAATATCTCAAGAATTAGGAATTGATAAAGAAAAGTACATTAAAGCAACCAACAAACCATACTCTTTCTGCTATGTTGACAAACCAATGAAAACAGTGAAGAGAAACTTCTATGGAAATATATAATTTATTAATATATGGGAATATTCAATGACAATACAAATAATGATCATTATGGTCAGATCAAAATTTCTGAACGAGGACCACCAGGACCACAAGGACAGCCTGGTATTGGGTTTGAACTTACTGATAAGGGTAATTATGATATTGATGGAAAACGATTGACTGATGTAGCTGACTCAATTAATGATGGTGATGCGGTCAGTTTGAAAGTGTTGAAAGAACATACCTAAGTCAGTCAAAACAATTATCATTTACAACCAAGTTTCCGATTTTATAAAGACTTTGGTGACAAGAGTCAATTAACTGTAAAACTACCACCAAATACATCACCAAACCACTTTTTTCAAAATCATAAGACGCATAATGATGCTTATATAATTAAGAAAGAAGGTGCTGATACTGGTTTTAGTGGAGAAGCGTGGTCTAGTATAAAAATGAAAGGTAATCAATTGGAGAGTGATAGTTACACTTCTATTTTTGAAATATTTGTTATTGGTAGTGCTGGTGGTTTTCGTGTTGATGATACAATAAATTTTAATGTCCATGGTGATAGTCATTATACGATTAATACATTCGATAGTGATAAAATATCTAATCAATATACTAAATCAATTATTCAATTCACAACTGATGGAAGAGCTGGAGTAGATGATGGGATAAAATTCCAAATCCGTTATTATGGTTCTCAATTCAATAAAAACATTAAATTTCTGTTTTATTCAAGAGTGGTGAAGGGTAAATACTCAACAACTTTCAATCACACCATTTTTGATGTCAATGATGTCCAGGATAATCACAAGATTCTCTATTTTGAGAGTTTGAATCTGAATAGTAATCTCATCAACGGTTTGGGTGATCCTGTAGATGACTCTGATGCTGCAAATAAGAAGTATGTTGACACCGAAAACGCTAAGCAGGATATTGCTATTGCTGATAAAGCCACTAAATCATATGTTGATGGTGAAATAGCAAAAGTCCATGTTGATTCCACACCATTACTTCCAAGAGACGGCAGTAGAAAAATGACTGGTGATTTAGACATGGAGAGAAATAATATTCTTTACGTTGACAATTTAGTTGATCACAAGGTCGACGATGCTTATAAAGATATAGTCAAAGATTTGGGAAGTGTCATCAATAAAGGATATCTTAATTCAAATTTTCTTAAAAAGATAGATAAAAACGGTGAAGAGTATTTTGATCTCAAACAGAATAT
>JAEMPF020034815.1:307-2807 GCA_022496165.2 Catalaphyllia jardinei | reverse complement strand
AGAAAATTGGCGAACATGCTACAGTTTATCAATCTATAGGTAAATGAAATAGATTAATTTTGCCTCGCTAAGTGTTAAATGAACTTCAGTGACTCGAATTAAGGCGGGGGTAAACCTGAATAGGAGTAAATTTTGAGGTAATATTGAAAGTTGAGAAAGCTGAGAAAAAATCTCTTTCCCAAAATGCCCAAAAATTACCCAAAAATTTACACAAAACCGCCAAACAGTGGTTAATGAAATAAGCATAGAGATTTAGCGTCGCTTGAAACGTGACCGAGATATTGGCAGAAAGGCCGTGTTAAGCGACGTCAAAACAGCCTTCTCGTGTACCCCCGCCTTAAGGACATTCGCGCCCAAAAGTTCCTACGTGAAGTTTTTTTAAAAACTTTGACTGCGGGTAGAAAATGATAAATTAGATTAAAAACAAACAAAGAACCGGGGATCGCCGAACTCGTTTTGAAGATAAGGCGTATCACAGACCATAGCATTTCTAGGATTTCCAGTCACTCGAGGCGATTCTGGCCGGATTCATTACTATCGGAGTAGTATAGTAGTTGGGGGTTCGAGCGCAGTTTTCAAATAGGAGACTCTATCACTTTTTCAAATAGGAGACTCTATCACTTTTTCAAATAGGAGACTCTATCACTTTTTTCCACAATTTTCAAAATTTAGCGACTCTATCACTTTTCCATATTGTTGGAGGTTCTAACACTTTTTTATCCGCGTTGGATTTCTCAACTATTTCTCCAACAATTAATCAACTGCTGGAAAAACCAAATGTTAAAAACCAAATGTTAAAAACCAAATGCTGAAACCAAATCTTAAACAAAAAATACAATCCAAACCTTATCATCAAATGTTGAACCAAATTTAGGAATGAAAATATAGGAATCAAATGTGGAACCAAAACCTTGAATCATTATTGGGACTAATATATAACATATAAATTATTTTATATATATAATGAATCTGTTTAAAACAAAAAAATGTGATATTTGTAAAGAGAAATGCAAAACATATTATGTAAAGTGTTGGTGTGGTGGTAAGTTTTGTTTGATGAAGGAATGTTTATTCAAACATATTCAGGATTGTGGAACTTATGAGATGACCATGAAAAGTAAAGGATTTTTTCCAATAACACAAAAGCTGAGATTTGTAAAATTAAATTTGAAGAGTATTAAATTATAATATCATATTATAATATAAGATGAATTGCAACACTAATATTCATAATGAATTAAATAATATGGGAGAGTGTAATTGTCCTTTTTGTGATCAACAATTAGTAGAAGTTTGTAAAGTGGTTGAGTCATGTTGTAGTGAACAGGATATGGAAACTGTAAATGGTATGAATACCTGTATGAATTGTGGTTTAGTTCATGGTTATGATTTTGTCATGGAGCACTTTAACTTCTATGACAAAATGTATTTGATACTACAAAAATCAATATATCAACGAAAATACCATCTTGATAATGTGATGAATGGTATATCTTTTGAAAATAATACCCATTCATTGAGATTGATAGTGTTCTTCATAAGGTTAATGATGGGCGTAAACGGATAATAAGTATTAAATATGTTATCAAGCAATTATTCAAGATGCTCGGGCTTCCTTACAAAGATATCCAAGTAACGAAGTCGAAGAGGACAATCAGATATTATAAACAATTTTGGAAAAATGTTCTATCATTGGTTGGTGATAGAATCCAGTTGATAATTAACAAGTGAATTTTTCATCGTATTTAATGAGATACTTATCAACAATGGGACTGTCGTCTGTCACATAATCATCAATGTTCTTAATCGTATTACGAATATAAGATGAATCGTAATTTCCACTTCTCATCATATCCTTTATCTCATTCAGATGTTGATAGCTTTGGTAAGCATATGTACAATTTTGGATCTTGAGATCAAGGGCTTTATGCTTCATCCAACCTTGAATCAGAAGTGCTGCTGTACTGATTGCAATCAAAGTGATGCCACCAGTTGCTATACTACTTGCTAAACCTCCAGATGCAAATATGATGGATAATGAATTCCCCAATAATTTCCATTCTTTGAAACGTTTCAATGCCAGCTTGTAAGCAAAACACTTTTTATGATATGCGTGGTAGTAAGATTTTAATTCTTCAACCTGTTCTTCTGTTAGTTCATCTGAAATGTGATTCCAGTTGAATATGTTTTTCAATGGTCCTTTATTGTGAATACTTCTTCGTGACTCTTTCATATATTAATTGATTATATTATTCAAGGACCCATATACTTTATATAAAAAGTACTTTGATTTAAGCCTTCTAATTGGGGACTCTTAATATTTATGATTATTTTAGTATTCTTTAATATTATTTCAACATAATCTGCCCGATTTTTATCAATAACAATTTTAAAGATGGCATTAATGGTAAATGGTAAAAAAGAATTACTATGAACCAGATAATTATTGAAAAGAATAACATCATTAGTATCATCAAGAATTTTAAAATGTCCTCCATAT
>JAEMPF020034814.1:0-7500 GCA_022496165.2 Catalaphyllia jardinei | reverse complement strand
GACTCCGATTTACCAGATAGAAGGATGTGTTTTTGGCGTTCGAGCAGTAATTCTGATTTAGTTTTTTCAAGCTGTGACTTCTGTGCGGCGGACTTGGCGTTGTCGAGTGTCTCGCCTAACCTCAGATTGAACTTGTATTGATCTTCGTTGGCTTTCCGTTTGAATTTATGGGGCTCGCTGTGTTTCAGCTTCTTAATGTCCCTCATTTGGAAGTCCGCAGCGTCCTCGTTGGCCCGTTTGATTTGATCCACGGTGTCTTGTAACAAGTCCTTAAAAGAATCCATCATCTGCTGATTGTTGAGTGTAATCAGATCCGAAACCTCGTCCAATTAAACCTCGACAAATTAAACGGAGCTCTGAACAGGGTTGGTTCAGAGGCCTAGATGACTATCACGTGCTAAACGTCCTCTTATATAGGCTTTTCTCTCTCTACCCATGATGTGCCGGCCTGGAGCCCAGGCCGCGTTGATTCCCGTGCCGACAAAATAGTTATTTCTGCCTTCTTCGCAAGCTCGTTCGTCAGAAATAACATTAAGTGTTTGAGATTCGTGCACACTCACCGCGCGAATTTCAACTCAGGCGGAAAGTTTGTGACGGTTGTCACGGTCTATTTCGCGGACGAATGTTTTACAAGACCGTTTTATATGGAAGACTGTCGTCGTCGGCTTATTCCTGGCTCAATTCCTACAATATGGACGATCAAGCCAGGGAAACAAACGACAACACCGCAAGGTAAGCCTTGTTTAATTTTATCCAAGCTTCAGTATTCTGTCGACCATGAAGTTTTCTTTTTCGTAGAAGCATCATGTATGTTAAGTCCCAGATATCTCTGCGATTTGTAAATATTTCTTCAAATAACTCATCAAGTTTAGTATTGTTCATATCGCCGCGTTATCGTATTATAGTTTTTTATCCCTTCTTTTTATTGTAGTCATGTGGCCCGCTCGTAAGATGCTGGTTTACAAGAGAGCCTTTCAATGGTTTCCAAAATTTTCAAATCAACCGTAAATAATTTACTATTTTTTCTCAAACACAGTTTTCTATATCTACTTTCCATATAGATAAAAAAAAATGAACTGTAACATTTCTCAGTCACCATAAGTTTTATCCCCAGAAGCTGGCCACTCGGTAATTTAATGGGTTTCTAGATGTAGGCGCCCTTCATGTTATGTAATCTGGTAAAATTGCTGTTCTTTTCGCTGGATAGAGACAATTTTGTGAGTGAAACTCGTTTTCGTTAGAGCGTTTTGCTGTGTACATTTCCGTTGACCTAAAATAAGTTTCAAATGTCCCAATGGCAGTTTAAACTCAGTTTCCTGGTCCTCATCTTGTGCACCTTGATAATTATTCTGGTCACATGCGTAATTTTACAGGTTGTGTAAAATGTTGGGATTTTTAGGGGGGGAAGGTTAAGCCATTTTATCATGCAACAACAATGAGGAGGGAGGGGAGGGGTGTCTAGCTTGAGAAAATGCAGTTTTAATCAAAACTACACACCTAATCAGTGCAGCATTCAAGAATGAGAGGGGCAGTATCTTTAAAATAATCCCTCACTGTGTTACCTATGACTTGCCAGGCCTGGAAAAAGAAGACCTATAATTCCAAGACTTCCCATGTTTTCATTACCCATGCAAACCCTGATCAATGTTGCTTAATTCATATTTTTTTTTTCTCTTTAAATTCACCTAGGCCTTGTTGATATTGCAATTAGATGTATTTTTAAACAGGATTAAACATAAAACAGAGAATACTGTGACATTCTCTCATTTATATCAAAATGAGTTGGATATTTTGGAATACAATCAATCACACAGTCAAAATTGATGTGGTGTACTGCAGAGACCCTGAGTAGCATGCAGTACTTTGCCCAAGGAATAATTTCTGGCGCTTTAGCCAGTTGGAGGTTCTGAAAGGATTTGTTCATTTCTGGTCTATAAAAGCTAATTCCATTGATGATCTTTAAGGAAGAATATTACTACAGCTGTAAGCAAGGACCCCCTTACATATTCTGCACCATATATTTTTGGCTGTTTAGGGTCTGAAATAAACTTTTTTGACTTTAGCTACAGCTTTCAACTTAATGAAACCATTCCATCACAAGCTAGCGATGTGCAGTCGCCTCTTTATGGTAATGGAAGTCAAGATGAAAAGTCTGCTTTTGGTAAAAGGGGTCTGCATTCTCTGTCAATGTCATTGCTTTGGACAAAATCAAACTTAAAATTAATTTTGGAATAAGATAATGATTTGAAAGTGGCATACTTTTAACATCAATGTTTTATTTAAACTGTATTTCCACTGCTAAATTTAGTTACTTTTGGGCACCTACTCGATTAGTTTCATAAGCTATTTAGGTGTCGCTAACTCCTCACAATCAGGATAATTTGTTCATATCAACTGCGGGTTATATAATGTAAATTGGCCACTGTTAAGAGATTTGGTAGCTGAAGTTTCGAGCGTTAGCCCTTCGTTTGATTCGCTCCGACGAAGGGCTAGCGCCAAATTATCTTATAATATTCCCACCGACACAGCACCATAGTTTAATTGGAAACTTATCCCCTTCCTCACATTCAACTTTGTATTAAAACTGTTTGTGTTCCCTTCATGTCCTGTTCTTTCTCGCTTTAATACTTTATTTCTTGATCACATTTGCATTTGTAAATATTTCATTAGCCTATTTATTATCTTCTATGTGTAGCTTGTATATTTATACGTATTTTATTTTTTCAAACACCTCAGTAAAATTTATGTTTGTGAGAGTTTAGATTAGAATTGAATTGAAGCAACTATCGACTTCGATTTATAAATGATCAGACTAGCTCCAGGTTTATAATTACTTCTGTAGTATTAACCACTAGGGACCTGTCATTATTTATGGCCTGGTGGGGCGGAGGAAGCTTTTTTTTGAAGGGGGGGGGGGGAATCATTAGAACTTTAAGGGGGATCAGTTATAACTGAGAGCCCAAAAGGCGCTGGGATCACTATCCCTGTTCCGGTCATTATATTTTGTCCGCACATATAACAATGAATTAAGACTTGCAGGCTAAGACGTCTCAAGAGAAAATTAGCATTTAAAAAGGTGAAACAGCGCTATTTCCTACATCTAATTTTATTATCATAAACACCTCATTTTTCGTAACACTTTGCCCCCCAATATGCATGAAATTGCATCTTTGGCAATTTACAATTTGAAAATTTTCGGGGGGAACATCCTCCTGAAACACCCATGCTGGATTGCCCCTTCGAGCGAATCAGGCCTCTCGTTAATTTATACCCCCTGTAATGCTTTATTTGACGCCTCTGAAATCTTCTCCTAAGAACCCTGATCAGACATCGGGAAGACACGGATCAAGAGACTACACGGCCATGGCGACTTCATTAATCTGAAGGTCAGCATCATAGTTAGAAATATTACTGTTATATTACCGTTAAAAGCACTAAATATACACGTGGAAAGGTGAATATGTATGCGAAGAGATTAAGGGTGGGGATCACGAAATTTATTACTAGCTATGAGGGGGATACTTCAATAAAATAACACTAAGGTCGACAAAAACGAGTGGACTAGTCCATGCAACTAGTCCCCTGAAGAGTTTACACGAAGGGAATAGTCGCAGGGACTGGTCCCACGAACAGTTCACACGAAGCGTTTTGAGAAACAAGTCGCAGGGACTTGTCCCAAATATTGAAACTGGTTTGAATTCGTAGGGCTAGTCGCAGGGACTAAAGTTGGTCCCTGAGACTAGATTTTGAAGAAAAATGGCCAGTTCACACGATGGGACTTGTCCCCGCGACTTGTTTCAGGGACTAGTTGCAGGGACTAGTCCCCTTGTGTGTGCCAACCTTTAAAGGGAGATCAGCTAAATGTTAACTACTGCCTTCAGCCGGCGATAGATATCGACCGGTCGTCTAGTTGTGCCGAACGTTCAGGTCTGCAGTCGAAAGTGATTATTTGTATAGAAAGGCTTTTTCATGGTCAAAGATACCCAAAACAATCTTTATTTCATTATTTCTTTTTCAAAGGAAAATAAATCCAGACAAGTCGCTGCGAAAAATGAAATAGACGCCCCATGCAAAAGAAAACCACTGCACAGCCCGTTGGCATTTGAACGGTTTTCTTTCTCACGAAATATTTAATTCGCTCAGTCATGATCGAAAAACGCGTTTCACGCTGATTGATTTTCATTGCAATTTGAAATAACAAAATTACGACTTCTCATTTTAACGAATAAGATTCATTGTTGGGCGAAATAATAGTTTCGCCGTGTTTTTTACTTAGACCCCGTGTTTTCCACTGAGACCCCGTGTTTTCTACCAGACCCCTTGCTTTCCACCAGACCCCGTGTTTTCCACACCCAGGGACCCCGTACCCCGGGACCCCGGCAATGTTGTGAGCCAAACTCCTTTGCGTTAGCACGTTTTGCTCTGTACATTTCAGTTGACCTAAAATAAGCTCAAATGTCCCACAGTTGGCTGTTTTGGGTCTAAAATTAACTTTTTTGACTTTGGCTACAGCTTTCAACTTAATGAAACCTTTCCATCATAAGCTAGTGCAGTCGCCAACAGTTTTCCTCTTTATGGTAATGGAAGTCAAGAGGAAAAGTCTGCTATTGGCAAAAGGGGTCTGAATTTTCTGTCGGTGTAATCGCTTTGGCTAAAACTCAAACTTACCATTAATTTGAGAATGAGATAAATATATCACAGTGGCATAGTCCTGAATTAATAAACTCTTCCAATTGGCAATGTTTTTACATTGACGCTCTAAGCAGGGGGTCACCCAAAAATACGCAAAAATGGGCAACTTCTGGTGGCAGGGAAGCGCCTAACTGTAGGGGTAAGGGGACCATTAGACAACCCCCCTGGGGGGAGACATTATCGAGTGACACCGGGGATAGTCACCCTGAACAGAGGTGCTGATCAGTCACCGGGGGAGGGGTGGCCCATCCTGGGTAGCGTACAGATCCGGCGTGACCGGGGGTCCACATCCTGGAATAGATAATTTCCCGGACCTGTCTCCAAGGGCTAAGCCTTACTGTGGGGTAATGTACAGTCAGGGGTTGCACTTCCCTGTCACTCTTTTTATTGGGAAGCAACACAGTGGATCTACATCCCCAAAATCCAATGAAGGAATGAGACCTAGTCCAGTAAAATACTGAAATGTACAAATTAATCTTAAAGATACATATCTATGGACAGGAATACAATAACGATCTGCATGCAAAAGACTTTCTGGTCATATAAAGTAAACCTAGATAAAAATCGAAACATAGAAAAAAAGGTTCCAGACAGAACTAAGAGTGGGAGGGAGGGAAAAACAGTGTTGTGGGTGAACCGAAACCCAACAGGAATGACTGGGGAAGGACAATGTGCGGGAAACAATGAAGCACATGAGCATGATGAGCATGTGATAGTATGAATGGAACCTCTGTGAAGTCTAGTAAATATATCGTGCTAGGTTACAGTGGACTTTGCCAAAGAGATTGATATATTATAATCAAACAATCGGTTACTGTTCGTTGTTCTCTCTTGTATTTTGGAATAGTATCTACTGTTACTTAGTAGAAAGGCTTATCCAAATCTTGTACGTTGTGTGACCAAGAAACAGAGACATGATTGTTGCTAATATGACAATGAATGAGTTTACATAGGGCCTAATTCTCAGGCTTTTAAACACCAGTTTAAGCTACCATAAACTTGGACTATAGTTATTCCCCCACTAGTGACCAGTTATAAAATTCTGATCATCAGTGTGAACTTTGTCGCAGCTCTGGCAGCTAGCAAGGGGTGATTTCAGCCTCTGCTGTTGCCCCTCTCAAATTCCATTTTTTTCAAATCCTTGATGCGAAAGTAACATAGTTGTCATCTTTTTCAATTGCATTGATAAAAGCAGAAAGAATCGAGACGAAGAAACCAAATAAAGTACCAGTCTGGTAGATCTGTCTCGTCCGAAATCTACTTAGAAGCATGTCCTCAGACTCTTCTTCTTCCTCTACAGCTTTTTGTTCAGCGTGCTTGTAGCTTCTTCGGTGGCACTTGGCTCGGCACTATTATCGTATAATTGGAAATCTTTACTTGCCGAGCAGAAGCTAGCCTCAGAAGAACCTTCACTACTGCATTCAGACAAACTTTGCTCAAAATGAACTTCTGAATCGACAGAGATTTCGCTAATACTAAGATAAAAACTCCACTGACATCAATGGCGATCAAAAGTAAATCAATCTCGTGTTAGGAATATGACGTCACAAGTAGGGATGCCGCTGCGAAAATAGCGGGCTCAACTGGAACCAATTTCGATTAATAGGAGGCAAAAAATTCACTTTTCGAGCGGCGAATTTTTAATGAAGAAAGTGTTTTTAATTCTTTCTTTTTGGACGAAAGGACATCGTACATGATAGTAAGTTATTCTGTTTAAAAAAAAAGTTGGAAAAAGAAATATGAAATTTCGTCGCAGTGGCACTCACGGCACGAAAAATTGGATTTACTCGAAATTTGATCTTGATCAAAGTTGACGTTAAATATGATCATAGCTTTGACCCAAACTTTGATGCGCGTCAAATGTGTGTCAAAAATGTCATGGCTTTGCCTATACATTTGATCTTTGACAAATAAGAGGGCAAATGTCATCCTAACTTTGATTCCACCTTTGACGCACGTCAAAGGAGGAATCAAATATGTTATGGATTTGCCATTACATTTAATACCTTTCAAAGGCGAGGTCAAACATGTCAATATCTTTGACTATAGTTTTGACGCGTGTTACAGGCATTCAAAGACACCACGGCTTTGCATACCTTTGATCTCTTAGGGCAAAGGCGTTTAAAGGCGCGATGGCTTTGTATACCTTTGAAATCCTTGTCAAAGGTGGGATCAAATACGTCTATCGGGTTGTTTTTGCTGAAGGTGTCTATCCAAAGTCAAAAACTACCAACGAAATACAATATACTAATCGCTTTTTGGTCGTTACCATTTGATTGTTAAAATGACATACCTCCGGATATACAAGCTTTAAAAATTCGTTGTTTTTAGTGCAATTTTTGTGTGTTGTTTGTATGTAAACCTGTATAAATGAAGTAAAAATTGTAATATTGTTATACCTCTTGATAAGCCTAGGTGCTCAGTAGGAGAAGTATCGATTTCATCAAAGCCGAGAATGTACACCTATTCCTGTAGACTAGCCACAAGTCGACCTCGGGAGTTTCAGGGTGGAATAGCTAAGCGAGCGGAGCGAACCGCGAGGGTTTGCGCCGCGAAGCGTTGTTGTGTGGGGCGCAAATTAAAGCGGCCAAGCGGGCGACGAAGTCGAGAGGTCATCCTTCGTCCGGCGGATAATGGATAAACAAAAACGAAGCACTTTACTGAAAGTCTTTTATTTCTGGGATGATGAGTTTCATTTGTGTCAGGCAATTTCATAAAATGGACACAGGGTTATATTATTCGCTGCTTTTCTTAAGATTGAGTGCAGTAAAGTATTTTATTGTACATACGGCGAGAATTTTAGGTAAT
>JAEMPF020001467.1:10000-16266 GCA_022496165.2 Catalaphyllia jardinei | reverse complement strand
GTTCATCTCCAAGCACCATTTCGCATTGGAATTTTGACCAGAGATATGCAGATTTTTAATGATTCAATGAGTGCAGTCCGTGTTTCTGTGGAATGGTTATTTTCTGATATCATTAATTATTTCAAATTCCTGGACTTCAAGAAAGACTTAAAGATAGGACTAAGCCAGGTTGGCAAGATGTACATTGTTTGCGCACTACTTAGAAACGCCCTAACCTGCCTATATTCCAACTCTACAGCTGAATACTTTGACCTTGTACCCCCCACGTTGGATCACTATTTCAGTTAAGTTTCTAATAGGGACAAAGGAAGTGTCCCTTACTCATGGAAAGGGAGGCATCTGGAACAATAGAGCCACTGTAAAAGTTTCATACCCTTGTGTGCGATGATAGGGTCCAAAATGGTTAGAAGGTTCCTGAAGAACAGGGGTTAGGGAAATTTGACTGGGTGGGATCGGAAGAAAAAGTTATAACTAAGTTATCCCATTTACCTGTTTACTGCCTCCTTCCCATGAATAATAAATGCTATACAGAAAAACAATTTTGCAAAGTACGAGGTCTAATACAACAACAACAACATCAACGACAACAAACTTTATTAGAAAATCTACAGTTGCTGAGACCAGGAATAAAGGGGAAAACGCCCCAATTTATATTTCAGAAAAAGTCAATTTGTAACATCTCCACAAAGAGGGAAGAAAGTAATCAATTTGGTACATGTAGTTGAGTACAGTAAGTTATCACCTCACCCCGCCCCACTTCATAAATATTGAATTCACTTCAGAAGAACAATTTTCAATCTAGGCGATCAACCCTAACACAACAACAGGGGTTAAAATTAATGCCATGTAATGGTTTAAGTCTTAAGTCCAAGTTTAATTGACTTGGAAGAAGAAAGACATGGGAAAAGGTTATTGTTACATCATCGCCAAAAACAGGAAGTAATGTGATAAATTAGGAGGATCAGAGTACAGTAATTTACCCCTCAACCCAGAGTAACTGAAACGACTTTGCTTAATATCAAAACAAGCTTTGCAAAGTTGGTAACAGCTATGGTCATAAAAAATGGTTCCTGCCTGCCTAATTTCAGGAGTTCAAAATCTGAAACAGAGCAGCAGAAAAATACTAATGGTAATTAAAATAATGTACAACACCTTCCAGGGGAACACAAGAGAACTTAAGAATGCATCGAACAGTAGAAGACCAGGGGTGAAGGGATAAAATCCCTAAGGTGACTTTAAAGAAAATTTGAGATGCAAGCAGCATAAAATAGCTCCTAGGATTTTTACCCCCTCACCCTTCGTACACTGGGTTTGGGTTATTTTCTAAGCAAAAAGAAATGGCATAGAATATGCTTTAATGACCATGAAATTACTTTCAGGATCTCAATCAAAATGCAATTCAAATCCTTGTCAGAAAATCAACTGAAAGTCACTTAGGGATTTATTTTGCACATTGTTGATAAGCAATTATTTATTTACGATATGCTCCATAATGTCCAATAATGCCTTTGTTTGCTGCTGCTGTTGTTGCATCATGAGCAGTGTTTCTTGACTCTGTGGTTGCTGTTGCTGCAACACTACCTTTAGAAGCTGACTCTGCTGCTCTTGGAACTGCTTTTGTGCATTTGCAGAAACTTCCATTTGTTTCTTCTCAAACTCCTGTTGATCTCTCTTCAGCTTCAACTCCTTCTGTTTAAGCTTGTAGTTAATGCCAGCTCTTTGTGATAGATAAGAAATTGCACAGCTGCCACTACGTCGTGGTCGCTTACTTTGATTGTCCTCCAGCCCATGTGATTGCCTTTTTTGAGTGTCTTTAAATTTTTCCATTGCTTTTAACCTGATATCTTCAGCTTTTGCTCTATCACTCTCTATTTTTCGGTTCTTCTCCCGACCAGTTTCCTGTTGCTCTGCCTCTCCACTTTCTTCCAGGGCAATTATTTGCTCTAACAGGTTTTCCAACTCTGTCGGCTCATCAGGTGCAATACCAGTAGCCTTTTCGTCAGCTCTCAGTTTCTTTTTATGCCTCTTTTGTAATATTCCAACATGATCTCTAACAGATCGCTTGTCAACATTAAATGCCAGACAGGAACAATTATTCAGTGTTGTAGCCACTTTATCCCAAAGTGTACTTCGTTGTGTTGAGCCTTTTTTTGTAGTGAATGGATTAAGTTTAAGAACTTCATGGCATAGTATCAAATCGTGATCTTTCGTCCAAAACATTACTGAACTAAAATAAAAAAATGTGAATAAGTGAATGTATACACCGGCAGACTGATGCGTCTGTTCACTGTACATCAGTATACATGTACATCAAATCTTGAATTTCAAGTTTACAGTGTCCCCATTTGAAACAAGGTTAACTCAATCTCGGCTAAAATGTTTTTACTTTATTAAAGGTGACCTCTGCGTGTTTCCCGGGAAGCTTACAAACGTGCTTTATTTCTAAAATTACTGTATGTATGTGCAGGGGAAACAAAGTGTGATTATGTTTATTGCAAAATGGATGGAGAAGACAAAATCCGACTGTGTAATTCCTCCCGGCCCATCTCTAAAGTTTTAAAATTTTATCTGCAGAATCTTAAAATTATGTCGCTTCAACCGGAACGTAAATCAGTTTCAAAAACTATTTAGACACATCGGATCTCATCGCAACAAATTTTCCCAAACCTAAAGCTTAAATCGAAGGGCTCGGCCAAACCTATCCCTATCATTAATTTTTATGCAGTTAAGCAGGAAAACACTAAAAAGAGAAGATCCCACTGACACGTGAGGCATTTAGGCCAAACTAAAGCTTACCTCGGAGGTTTGATTGAACTTGCACATGGCCTCTGCCATTTTCAGCTCAGGCGAGTGTGCACCCTGAAGAAAAACGTCAGTAGTGTTAAAACAGCATGATTTTCCACGCTTATCTTTCCTTAAAAAGCATAAATATAGTTCTAGTTGCTATGTCTAAAAGTTAAATGGCTAATACGTCAATTTCTTTGAAGAAATATAAAGCTGACTACTCACGTTTTCCCTACAACGCCAAAGTGCTCAAGTTGACGTTTCAGACGCCAGCGCAACGCAATGACAATCCAACAAGAGCATGCGCAGAATCCTTGTCTCCGGAAAAACTACTTCCGGCTGCGTATTGTAAACATCGCGTCCTCTATCTTTAAGTCCCTAATGTGCCAAGAAAGAACGCGGTAAATAATTCGGGTCTAATATACACGTCTGCCCGAGAGAAACTGGGTTTGAAAACTATCAAAAATGGCGAATAGGCTCATGAATATGTAGTACGGTACGATATATCTTATTCATTACATTTTTTGTAATTATATTTATTTTTTCCCTTTTGTATGGCTCGCATGACTCGCACCCAGTTGGCTCGCATGACTTGCATGGCTCGCTGGCTCGGACATTAGGCATATCCGTTTGTGACAGTGGTTACATTGTATCATGTTAATAACGTTTTTGGAGTTGCAGTCAATGTGATGATTAATAAATCTAGTTTCGCCGGTAGAATTAAATGTATACTTAGTAAGTCCGTCATTTATGTAACTGCATGTTAAGCAGTTGTTGCCACAAAGGAAAGAGCCGCGATGATCATTAACAGTGGTACATGGTTTATGAAGTTTAGCGCTAACCAATTTATTACTAACGTTGTTAGACCGTCGGAAAGCAACAAAGGGTTAAGCTTTGAAAACGTTAGTGCAACGGGGAGATGAAGACAAAATGTTGAAGTGTTTGTTAATGATGGATGATACATGGCGAAGAGCTGGATTATAATTGTTGTGACGAGGGGTACCCGTTGCGGCTGATTAGTAGTGGGAGTGTCTTTGGGAGTAATGTACGAGTGATGTTATGTACGCGTGCTACCTCTTGATTAAGGAAAGATAAATTATATCCACCTTTGTTGAGGTAAGATTTGAGTTCGTTAGAACGTTGTTTGAAAGTCTCGTCAGAGGAAGTCGACTTCGTCGTATCTGTTCACTGCTAACGATTATCGCGGCTCTTTCCGTTGTCGCTAAGCGACCTAAATAACCACTCGTGGAAACACGGCAAAATATCACCATCAGCAGCACGTGCAGTTTGTTACGTGTGCAGTGTGCGTGCGGTGTGGAATGCGCGGGATAAAGCATTGATTGCGACGTCACATAACTAAAAAGCCAAATTTTACATGCCTTGAATCTGACATCCAAAAAAATCGGTATGAATCCGTGACTGAGTCCATCCTTCCTTTGATTGCAGTTAGACTTTCTGTGATCCAATCCGCTGAATAATGTAAGAGGCTTTCGTAGTCGTAGCGAAGTGAAGTTAAACTGGAGTCCGTCATTTATGCAATATTACATGCTACAGGCGAAACTAGATTCATTAATCGTCACGTTGACTAAAACTCAAAAAACGTTATCCACATGGTACGATGTAACCACTGACACAAACGATACATAGGAGAAACCAAATGTGGACTTAAAGACCGCTTGAACGAAAATCGCAGACCTATTGACAAACAAACTAACAGCTCCAAGCCCACCACAGTATCCGAACATTTTTTCTGTAACAATCGTAACGCTACTGACATTCAACTTGTTCCTCTTGAACTCTTTAAATTTAATCGTGATAGTTTACGTAAAGCAAGAGAAGCATATCTCATTAAAAGAGGTCAAACCCTTTGAACCTCATGGTCTTAATAAGAAAGATGAAAACTCATTACCTTTCTATGTTTAGGTCATTTGTACTATTTATAGCTGTTCATTACCACTATACTTTTCAGGCTGTAACGATTGCCCATATTTTCAAATTTTTAAAATTTTACGTTACTTTTATCATCGTTACTTATTACTTAGCCCTGTCTATCTGTCTTTTGCTATTATTCATCTTGTCACTAGTCATATGGTATTTCCCATATTTTAAATTTGTAACGTTTAAAACTAGAGTCATTCTCAGTAACATCCTGAAGAAGGAAGGCCGTGCCTTCCAAGATATTGGAAATTGTTAAATTTTCAACCTCGGATAATGCAACTCTAGCTTTCTGATTGGTTCACTGTATCTCGGTTACCAGCGATTATACCTCCGTTTTACCTTATATGGAAATTAATGCAGCAAATCTGGCTTGGCATAAAATTTTACGTGAGAAGCCAAGTTCCGTCGCAAAAAATATAAATAAATAAAATATAAAACAAATTCGGTGAGATGTCTACAGAAGAAATCCAAGAAATTAAGGACAATCTCATTCCAAGAACAAAAAAAGCCATAAAGTTCGGAATGAGAATATTCAACAGTACGTACTCGTTAAGTTTCCCTTAAAATCTGTAAAATTTCAAACATGAACATCGAGATTTTACGAATTCATGAAGTTTACGTAACAACAACAATTTTACCTCAATTTTACTGAATGGCTTGCTAGTCATGTTGGCACCAGATTTTCAAAACCGATAGAAGAAATGTCAAAAGAACAACTGAATGTTTTTCGGAAGGGTTTTTACACGTCTGCGAGGAATAAAGATGGTTCACTGTTAGTTTACAAAAGTTCATGTATGAAATCCAACTGAGAGCGGCCATTGATCATTTCCTTCGCACGCTGCCGGTCAACAAACCGTCTTCCACTATCTCTGATCCCGCTTTTACTGAGGCAAATAAAGCATTAGGGCATTTGCAAAAGACCTCAGAAAAACAGGCAATAGAGCCTATAAGAAACGGTCAGAAACCAATTTCCAATGAACAGATGAAGAAAATGTTCGACAGCGGTGAGCGGGAAGAGAGCGACCTAGTTTTACCTCAGTCTTCTTTTTGGCTGACCAGGACAAGAGATTCGACGCCAACGAACGCCAACAATTCTGTGCTTGCAAAAAATCCATGAAGGAGTTGAGTATTTTGATGAGCTGAACCGAAGCCTCGGCTCGAATCTTCACCAGCCATGAAAACCCATCAGGATCTCGGAGATTCTGAAGAGGAATCCGATGCTAAGATATTTTCTGTCCCTGACTCTTAAAACTGGCCAGCAACAATCTCCACAGTATCCAGCTCGAACTGATGCGAGGGCAGCCACAGCAAGGAAACGCTGATAGAGTTCTTGTCGAGAATAATTTCGACACAACGTCTGTCACATATGCGGTACTTTTACAACTGTTATGTGCTAGGGCACAATTAAAACTCTTCTCGATGACTCAAACTTGAACGCTTTTCAAACTTTCTGACCAAGGTTGAATATCCTTCGTTTGTAGACGTTCCTTAAATTAGAGATGATGGTAATTTTCGTTCCGGCTTCGCTTTCAAATCTTCATTCA
>JAEMPF020001467.1:0-5000 GCA_022496165.2 Catalaphyllia jardinei | reverse complement strand
TTCAATTTCTTTAGGATAGTCATTGGCAATAGCGGTGCTGGAACCCTTTAAATTTTTAATAAAGGACCAGACCAATTCTTTATCTTGAAAAAAGCTAAATCTAGCAATTATCGGTCTTCGTCGACATCATTCTGAGCGATCTTCAAGTTTTCATTTAGAAATTTCTTGACAACAGCTTCTGTGTTCTCATCAGCAGTCTCCTGGACATTAAAAATTTTAATGTTTTCCCTCCTAGAGTAAGATTCTAACCTGATTGACCGGCGCTTCCAATAGTCGAGCTCTTCTTGAAGCGACGTAAGCTCGTTCTCGAGACGTTCCACGTTGGAACAGGCGTAGATTACTGTAGCTTTCAAATCTGTGATTTCCTTATGAGCGAACTCAGCGCGATCTTTTAGGTCTTTTCTTTCTTTTTCCAGCGAGGATACTTTATCTTTGAGTGCCTCTAGCTCAGTCAATGAGTGAAGGATCTTGTCTAGTTTGGTGTTAACTTCTGCGAATTTAACTTCGCAACAATGTCCGCTGGAACCTTCCTCTTGTAATGAGTCTTCATCGGTTTGCGAACCGCTTTCACGCAGTCTTTTTCGACATTCAGATTGGGCATTTTGGGGTTTACCCATTATTAAGCGGGAGATGACTTAAAGGGCCAAAAAAATCTTCTTCCTGTTATAGCCAACTCGGTCTTACGGGGTCTTGTTTGCTACTAACACTCGCGCTCATGGAATAATTGTTAAATGTATCCCTATACTGTGTAATCAGCCTTGCATAAGAGAGATTCTGGGCTCAGTTGTTCAAAACCCCGATCAAACTAACCTCCGATTAAGCCTAATCGTCGATGGAAACCACTAACACCAGGTTAGCAAATCGGAGGAATTGAGAACGTTGTTGAAAGCCCTATTAGAGGGCAGATTAGTTAATCGCTGGCTAACGGTTAGTACGTATCAAGCTTTTGGTGAGGGTTTTGGCTGGGCAACAATCAAGCTTTGTTCCTTTTATGGCCTTATCTATTGTTTGACGGAAAGGGTTTCTATTGTTCGCAAGACAAAGGTTAGGAATGACCGACGCGTAGCAAACTCACCGAGCGCGAAATTCAAATATCTTCGGAGGCGATAAGTGTTAAATCCACAATCTTCGACGGTATTCAAATCGACAGCACTCACTACAGAAATGCTTTCAAAGTGTAATTTACCGAAACCCGCAAAGTACTGTTTAGACGCGGTCAGGCCATATGTACGGGAACATCCGACGAATATTATTTCTGTGCCACTTCTCGAACATTATGACCGTGCCACTCAGAAATTCAGAGCTGAAAATAAACAGTTGAAAACTCAAACGACGACGCAGTTTTATTAATTCATGAAAGCGCGAGCAGGAGCCTTCGAATTGAGAGAGCAATTAAAACCTTGAAGTGAATTCAAACAGAAGTCAGTTCCAATTTTTGTAAGTCAGAAGCAAAACAAATTAAAAGCGTATATCGCATAACTAAAATAATGCTTCCCAAGCTGCTTGCAATTACCGAGCAGTCGTTTTCAGATAACTCCAGCCACTTGCTCCCAAGAACACGAGCTAATGAAGAAATAAACCTACACAAAGAACGCCACCACCCTGATTCTAAATTATTCTTTTTACTTAGGACCTGACTACGTTCTGATAAAAAGCGCAGTAGAGTTAATCGAAGTAGCGCGCGTGTACTAGCTCACCCTCTTTTAGTCTGTCTGATTTTTCCCAAGTATTTTCCCGTTAGGATCAAATATGTCATCACCGAAAATCTTCCGACTGGATTCGACTTAACACGAGTGTTATTTTGCGACACCCAGTAGAAAAATCCCTACGGACCGAAAACAATAGCTTCATTGTCTTAAAAAATCCCAACCATAACAATAGGCAAAGTTTGATACGACGGGGTGTAAAAACCACTTATATTGTCTCGCTAATCGACAATTAGTATCCCATAATGCAATTTCCCGTTAGTAAGAACTGTGATTGTTGCCAATATGGCGTCCGCGTTATGGACTGTCAGTGAAACAGTGGACTTGTCTTCTCCAGTTGTATCGTCGACAACTTACAGTAAGCCACCACTCGCATAAAATGGTTGTGCTATCAGCACTTGGTCGATTAGTTTCAGAGCATAATAACAATTCGTTTTCCTCTGTAAATCCGCCTCTATGAGGTTTGTATTGTATTGAATTGAGGCTCTGCCAAATCTGTAGCGAGTAAGAAGCTTTTGATTGCTGCAAATTAGTATGCTATCGTTATATCGATAAATTCGTGCCTGTCTTTGGTCTCACACAAGGAAGGCCAAACAACAAGTCGCGATCGGTCATTTTATTTCAATATTAATCGTCCGATTGGCGATTTAATCTTCCTTCGGAGGTGTATTAAATTTAACAGATTAGAGTTAATCGGGCTTTCAGCAACGCAATCCAATCGCAGATTAAATTTTAATCGTGGATTAGCATATTTAATCGGGGATTAGCGCTAATTGGGGTTTTGAACAACCGGGCCCTGAAGCTTACCAATGCTTTGTCAGCGAGGACTTTTTTATTTCGGTTTTCTTGGGGTTTTCGCTTTTCGGCACTTTTTTGAGTGGTTTTTCGGTTTCTAATAGGCCCCTACGCCCCTCTCCTACAATTGTAGTTTGAGACCGGTGACGAGTCAGGGATTGTGGGACTAGCGTGACGATGAGCGGGACGGCATACGTGACGAGCCCATAAAGCGTCTGTGTAACTTGATTACTATTGATGTCCTCTGGGTCACCTAATATTTGGTCAAGCTACAGCTTTGTCGGACCTGCTGGGGCGTTCGATTTTGTATCCCTCTCGAATGAAAAGATGGGTGCAAAGGGACTTGTTGCAGAGGTAATTCCCGGCGTATTTGTGAGCAAAACAAAAATCATTATAGTTGGAGTAATTTTTCTTGTGCTATTCATCCTGGTCATCGTTCTGGGAGCACTGTTGGGGCACGCGTCTTTGAAACCATCAGGTATTGTGCTCTCTTGTCATTCGTTGACGAGTTATTTACCATTTAGAGTTGGGAATCATACACCTTCAGTCCGCCCCATAAGCTTTATGGCTTTTATTCTTATCTCTTGAAAACAAATGTTTTATATTTATGTTTATTGAAAACGATGATAGCGTAGAATAAGAACACAATTTTTCCATCAAGTTCGAAGATGAAATTCCGAGAAGGCAGAGGGATTCCCACCTGTCAACAACAGGTCGTCTGCCTTAGCTTTGCAAGTAATGTTATTTTATTATGCATGGCACCGCCAATCACTTTCGCTGCCTTCCGAGGCCGCAAAAATGTATGCTGGGTGACTCTGCAATGTAAGAAAGACGATACCAAGAAATCGGTGTATCTGCATATATTGTCGGTGTAAGTAGGCATCTGTCTAGTCAGTCAGTTGCTGTTTGGGAGTTGCTGTTTGGCAGTTGCTGTTTGGCATAGTGCAGGTTTTTCTCCTAAAATCGATGTTTATAGAAAATTGTTACTTTCGGGATTTATGTGAAATTGATCACAAGGTATGTATAGCATTTAAACGAAGTGAAATTCGGGAGTGATTGGTTGACACGTCAATTCTTTGTTTTTTTTGGGAGCACGCTTGACAATAACATGAACTACGATTGACCAATGTTTGTGAAACACTATCTGTCTGCAGTAACAGCACATTATATACGACAGAAAATGTAATTGTAAAATCCGTTTTTTTTTCGGCTCTTGTTTCAAGCGTGAGCGTGAAGCATAACAGGACCTTCTTCTAAAACGAAATCGTTTTTATAGCGTCCTGGAATGTTGGCAATCGTAGATGTTTGGGAAAAGGAATGACGCAAAGAGTGTCTAAAGTAACTGAGTTGACCTTAATAGAGAAATTATGCACATACGTCATGGAAGCCATATTGATGTTCCAAAACAACGAAACGGCGGCCGAGTACAACTCTATTCTTATGTAAACACTCTCTCTTGGTCCAATAAATTTGCATGGCTGATGGACACATAAGTGCATACGCTCTGTTAGATTCACACTAAACACTAAGTCTGTCTTAGCTTAAGTCAAACCAAGTCACCCTAAGTCTGCTTAAAACACATATTTAGAATACAAATTCTTCCGTGCAAAACCTTCTTCTTTAGCGATAACCCTACGTTTTTAACTTAGTGACGATTACGATTTTAGCCACGAGACTGAGATCGAACTGAGACCGAGAAGCCATAAAATCGCTGTAATTGCGACTGTTGTCTGTCTACATAGGTTGTAGATCAGTGAAATAATTTTACAAAATCTTATGCTCCTTCTTGAAAGTGTGATGGAAGATTTCGTCCAAGAGAGTGAAAGCTTGCTTTCTTTATCGCTATACTTTTGAGTGTTCACCGAAGACAAAGTAATTTGATGTAGAGGATTAAGGGCGAAGGCCTGGCCAAGACCGAAAAACTGCTTTGATGTAATAGCGATTAGCTCAGCTCAATATTACTAAAGGTCGCTCATATGAGCAGTAACCAATCAGGAGCCGAGAAAGACAATAGGCTATTGTTTCGAGAACAATAGACTCTAATGTTTTCCAAATCCAAGATGGCGTCTTCAAAAATCGGACCAATCAGGAGATGAATTAAGAATTCAAGATGGCGGTGCCCATGAAAGTCGGCCATGTTGGAAAACAACCCACCAGCCTCAACGGAGGACTGGAATCGGTCTCACAGGGGTTCCTACCACCTTTCATTTGCAAAAGCGGTTTCCGAAAGGTGGTTTACTTGTCTTAGATGATCTGATGGTCGAGGGAGGTGAAGACAAAGAGTTGCTGAACTTATTCACCAAACATTCACATCACCAAAATATCACGGTGTTGTACTCGTGCCAGGACTTGTTTCCACCAGGTAAATACGCAAAGAGTATTTGGGCCGCTAGTTATATAATGATAATGATAGTGATAATGATAATGGTAATGCTAATGGTAATGGCAATGATAATGCTAACGCTAACGCTAATGCTAACGCTAACGCTAATGCTAACG
>JAEMPF020034813.1:5000-11044 GCA_022496165.2 Catalaphyllia jardinei | reverse complement strand
GGATACGGGGCGACGAGGTGCTTACGGGCAAGCCCTGGGAACTAATGTCACTAAGTCTGTTTCTATCTACCCGGTCAACGATGGGCTCCTCCCCAATACTAAACAGCTACCTAAGGAGACCAACGTTGGACCGTCAAAAGAGAGGCATCCCTCTCCCTGAACCAAATCATAACTCCCCAAAACTAAACCCCGATCCAATTCCCTAACTCTGGGAGGTAGATTTTCATCGTACCTCACAGGCACTCTTCTGCGTAGGTTCTTTTCCCCTGATTGGTTGCAGGGAAGGCACACACAAAACGTTTTAGCTCATTAATGTCCTGCCAGGAGGCAGATGGCTCGGAGCCAACACTCGAGGCGAGCCTTGCCGAGGCCCCTGCTGGATTTAAGACTTTCGCTAGTTGCATGTAGGACAACGCCGTGTGGCGCCTTGACCATCCCACGTGATCCATGATTTCAGCCAGGTCCGCACCGGTAAGGGCCAGGGTAATTGCACAGCCTGACCGGAAACCGTGGAGCGTCTCACCGTTATCCGCACTCATTTCTTTAAGATAGCTCTTTAACCATGACTCGGCTGCGGAGGAGGAAAAGGGGGCGTCTTTTATACCCAAATCTGGTGTAACTGGGCGGAAAAGGTAGCCACACGTTAAATCTAACCTCATATCATGAGTCACTTCCATGTAGCACTCAATGCCTCGAATAGGGCAGATTTCCGCTTGCGCATTTCTTCTAACCCCAAACACATTTTCATCCCCCTCCCTCAACGTCTTCCCCCAAATGTGGTTAAAGAGAAGCCCGTCATCATTGGGGAAACGAAGGATTTCAGGAACCTTAATCTGTCCCAAATCCCCTGGCCGATCTCCACTAAAGAAGGCCAGCTTAAAATATGCTTGGTCGCGGGCTATGATGAATCTGTCAATCGCCTTGCTAGACCCTTGCAGTTTCCTTTCTAAGTGCAAACATAATTGTGTCAATTTGTCAACAAAGAACGGCGCAGCCTGTTTCGGTGTTATACGGGCCTGCAGTTGTTCTGCGGTTACCAGCCTCAGGAAATCTTTCACGGATTTGTCAGACGCCGGGTTACCAAGGCCTAAGCGCTTGTCCCACTCGCCATCTCGTCCAATAGAGTGAAGAATGGCCCGTAACTTACCGATATAAGAGTCAATGGTTTTGTAAGATAAACGTATTGCGCATCCACACGAAAATCGTCCCTTTTTGCCGATATGGTCGCAACCATTGCGGTGAACCTGCGTTTTCCCATCCTTATCCTTAAAAATAAGGAAACGACAAACATCAGGCGGGGTCACAGTGGCCAAAGTGACATGTCCCGGAAGTGAGGCCAGAAAGCTTTCAAACTCTTTTTGTAACGAGTCTTTCTGTTTAGCATAGCTAGTAGCACGGTCAAAGTCCCTTAGCTGCCGTAAACGTTGATCAATGCACTCCAAATCGACGTTAACTTTTTTGACATTTGCTTTTGTCAAGACTTGCCGATTATAGCCACACCTTTGACAGAATCTAAAATCCTGGTCATTTGCGTGGGAACAAGTCGGGCATCTGACGGATAGCGTAAACAACTGAGCAACAACAGGAAGTTCCTAAGGGGAAAGAAAGGCGAGACGTTTGTCGTCTATCAAAGGAACGTTTTATTTCCAACATGTTATAGTTATTACATTGGATTTATCCAAGCCAAAGAAGAAAAAGAAAAAACAGCTTATGACTCTAACGAGGGAACCCCCCACATGTCGGGGCTTCCCCAGTCCAGTTAAATATTTACACGCAATTCGAAAGCAATGTCACTGCTATGAGTTCTACTCAAAAGCTATCTGAAAAGCCCACAGTTCCCCTGGGATCTTGAGTTCATTGTTCCAACCTTCTTTCGTAGGGATTAACAAAGCATGCGAATCACCTAGATCTGCCATCTTTTGCGTTTTTCTGGAGATACATTGTAAAAACGGCCACCAATACTTCCTTGGGTATGTATCCAAAACCACAAGCGTGCATGGCTGTCGGTAAGACTGGAGAAAACGCAAGACTGGGCCGACTAAGCCATTTGGCGGGAAAACATATGGACGCTGCATAACAGAAGAGAAGTTCGTCAAATCTTGTGCAAACAGATTCACCCCAATCGAGCATGGCGAGGGCCACGGCGTAAAATGGGGAAGATGATTCCCTTGTTTGTCAGTCATAGCATTTGAATCTAGGGCCATCAAATCACCTGAGTGGCCATTCAGACCGCCAAAGACCCGTTGTACCTCACTCCAGGTCTCCGGTGTTAGTGTGTAGTCCAAAGAAGATAGCCTGCGAGAAGGGGGATCCGCCGGGTTTTCCCGTGACGGGACGTACAACATGCGTAATAATAGATTCAGGTCCACAGTGGTAAAAAAAATAATGCCTTGATAGCCTCGTTCAAATCATGACTTTTGCCTCCTTGATTAGTCCACGCATGCATGACTGCCTGGTTGTCAATCATGACATCGACGCGACAATCTTGGACAAGATGTTTAAAGGCTTGTAAGACCTTATCCACTGCCATGGCTTCCCTTGTCGCGATATCCAGCATCATCTCATCCTTTGACCAATAATCAGATGCCTCCTGCTTCACAGGCGTAGAGATGACCCCACCCCATCCGGTTTGGGAGGCATCCGTTGCCATGTTAATCTGAAGATGTTTCTCTTCGCGCCAAGGTAGAGGGTCATCCCACCCTTCTAGAAATAACCAATGGGCGATCTCATCGCGCAGTGCACCCCGGATCGCCATTGGTTTCATTGTGCGCATACCCCTTGAGATTGCTGCCAACATCTCTCTAGTAAACAGACGCGCTGCTGGAACAACCAGGGAAAAGAAGACGCACTTGCCGACCAAACGTTGAAGCGTCTTGACCGAAACATAACTCGAGCCTAATGTCTCTCGGATCAGCTCTAGGAACTTGCGCTTTTTGTCCGGGATCAGGTGGAAAACTTCCCTACTGGAGTCCGCGAGAAAGCCAAGATAAGGGACCATCTTTTGGGGGGTTAAGATTGACTTCGTTAGGCCTAGAAAATATCCCAAACGTACCAAATAGAACGCCACAAGAAATACTGCTGATTTGGCCGCCGCCAAATTACGCTCATCTGCAGAGTGTAGGGTACCATATTCCCCTTCGTTAAGTGGCACCTGGAGTTGACCATTATGCCTATCATCAATATATAGGAGACATGGGATCCCCAACGAGCTCAGAAAATTAGACGCCATAAGGCCCGTCGAATGATACACATAAGGGGAGATCTTCCAGCCAAACAGTAGGGAGTTATATGTAAAGTACCAACCACCCCACTGGATTCCGAAATATGTACGACTTTCTTCCGACAGCAAAAGGTGGTCGTATCCAGATTTGTCGTCAAGGACGGTCTGATAAGAATCCTTGAAAACACACTGAGGCAAATCTGTCACCCTATCCAGGGTGAAAGGCTTCTCTAGCATCCACAAGTTTAGGTACCGCGCATCATGACACAGTCTCGGCTTTGATGGCTCAACCGTCAACGGTAGTACAATTTGAGGCGGGGTTACTTGGCCAACCTTACCCACCAAAGAGATCGCACCAGTTTTTAGACGACTTAAAAGTGTCGTCCTGACAAACTCCCCAAACTGTTTACAGGATACATTATTTTTAAACAATCTGTGGGGTGGCCGGTCGGAATCGTAATGTTCCCCCTTGAACGTTCCCTTAAAGTGTTTGAAATATGGGAATATTGACACCTTATTCCCAATCCAAGACAATACCTCCTCCTGGTGTGATGAAGGAACAAGTTTCGCGATTTCTGCCCACTGGGTTATGCGTTTGTGAAGTTCCCCCGCCACAAAAGTATCAGGATCCCGAAATAGCAACTCTTGGACATGCCCGATAACTTCTCCATTCTCAACTAGTCGAGTTTTCTGCATCAACTGGTCATTTTCTGTCCCCTCACTGCTGACCGATACGGGGTTCCCCCTTACGTCTATCCACTGTATCGCACCTGCGCGATCACCAAAGTTGTTGATAAAGTTATTAAAGTTGTCATCTTTTTCCCATAACCAGAATGTTGCCTAAGGGGAAAAAAGGATTTTTTTTTTTTTAAAGAACCCCGTACAAGCCAGCAGAGAGAGGACAGTCTTGACCCAGTATGACCGGGAGGGTTTTGAGATACCCTGTTTTCAAAACTCTCAACTCTCTGTGACTACAGTACAGGTAAGAGAGAAAAAAAAAAAAACAACAACAACAACAATGTGCGAGAACAGAAGGGAAAAACAAACAAATGTTACTGGCAGGTGTTACCGACCCCCTCCCCCTTCCCTTGTAAAGGCGATACTAACCGAATACCACTTAAGAATCGCATCCAATCGAAAAAAACCGGACAAGTTTCAAATGTTTATTGCGCTCATTGAACTTGTTATTAACATGATTATCACTGTTATTACAACTTGTTTTCCTTTCATGCGCTTCAGTGGTTTAGTACACCTATTAGAACTTGTTATCTTTAGCACGACCTAGGGTTGCTGAGGGCCTCTGCTGTGCACCCCTCCTTGCATAACACCTTGCCATAATGTGGCCATACTTTCCACAAAAATAACATTGGACGGGAGCGCCACTTCTCCAGCCCCGACCTCTATATGGGGCATCACCACGTTCACGGTAAGAAGATTCAGACGACGGGCTTCTCCCAGTCATCGCTTTCTCCACCTTCGCAACCGCCTCGTACACTTTCGTATGGTCTCTGTCCCCGAGGAGGCGCAGAACCAACGCGCGAAAATGTTCCTTTGGGAGGTCTACCTTTGCCCTGGCTGTCTGATACACAAGGCGGTAGAAATCGCGTTTCTCATCCTGATTATCCCTGGAGGTATTCTGAAGGGTCTCCAGAATATCAATCGCCTCGTACTTGTTAAATTCTGAAAGCGGCCGTGCCGCATAATCGAGCATCTTCCTTATCACAGAGGCCACAGAGAGTTTCGTCAACTCCTGAAGAGACTTTTGTAAATCACCAAACTTTTTCTTTAGAGTCTAGGAGAGCAAATAAAGGGAAGAGTGAGATTATACGAACATCACTCACGAAGTTTCTTTTGTTTTAGCGAACTCTCGCCCCATTGCATTACAGAAAAACACAGAGTTTCATTGCATTATCGAAAAACTTCCACTGCATTGCCGAAAGACTCGAATTTCCCTTTTCCATTTTTCAATTTTTATTTATTTATTTATTTTTATTTTCCGATTTCATTTTATTTATTTATTGTATGGGGAACACCCCCATCTGTCCTAAGGCGAGCTCTCGCCCATTTCTTTCCCTTTTTATTTTCATGGAGAATTCTCATACATTTCTTTCTCCTTTTCAATTTTCAAAGTGAATTCTCACCTCATCACTTCCCTTTTCTTTTCTCATGGCGAACTCTCGCCCCATCACTTTGTTCTATTTCTCATAGCGAACTCTCGCCCCATCACTTTTTCCTATTTCTCATGGCGAGCTCTCGCCCCATCACTTTCCCTATTTCTCATGGCGAACTCTCGCCCCATCACTTTGTTCTATTTCTCATAGCGAACTCTCGCCCCATCACTTTCTCTTTTCTATTTCCATGGCGAACTCACGCCCCATCACTTTCTATTGCTCATGGAGAACTCTCGCCCCATTGCTCTTTCTTTTTTTTTTTTCTTTTTTCCTTTTGGTGAACTCTCACCCCATAGCTCATTCGCGTTATCCTGAGTTACAACATTTCACCTCTATACAATAAAGACACGCACATAAGTGAACGGTAAGTTCCCGCCCCATCTGAGTGTTGCATATAAATTCTCGACAACAATTGAGAGAAAAACACAATCCGCGAAAGCCGCTAATGAAGCATTCACTCCATTACAAATAACTCCAATATCCCGGTGTGTTGAATACAATAAAAAAAAAAGAAAGAAACCCGCCAAGGTCCAAACCTAATACACTAGAGCTGTTCACAACCAACTAACCGGCAAACGCGGACAAACTGAGCGGGGAAAAAACCCGAAAAATAATGAAAAACCCCATACAACACGAAATTAAATACATGTAAA
>JAEMPF020034813.1:0-2500 GCA_022496165.2 Catalaphyllia jardinei | reverse complement strand
TTTTTTGATATTACAGCCTTCCCCCCCCCCCCCTCTACCCCCAGGAAATTCCAATACCTTCTGTGGGGGGAGTATGGATATTTTCTGGAACTGCACAATCCACATAAGTGACAATTTTGACTCATGTCATTCAAAATGTTATTTTTGAAACTAAATATAAAAGATATTTAAAAGGTTTTTCAAGATATTTTGAAATTCTTTCTGTATTCTGGTGAGAACTTCTGGAAAGATAGTTAGGCCATGTTACATGATATTTGTGGAAAGGCCAAACTAGTGAGAAAATCTCATAATTTATCAGGTCACTTTTTCTCTTCTCTTTACTTATTTAATTATTTTTTTTGTAGTCCATAAAATGACTGTTAACAACAGTACATCGTGAAAAGTGCTAAAGCGTAGTTAAAAATAACTTATATACCAGCAGTAGGTGTTTTATTCTGAGACTCGTCATCAAGTGGTTCATCTCCATCACTCTCATCACTGGAGACATCTGCAAGGTTATATCTCACTGTTACAGAGTGTCAAGTCCAACTTATTATCTGATTGTATTGACTGTACTGGGAGAATACTGAACATAAGTCTTGACACTACAAGTCGAGGGAAATGTGATCCATACAGAAAAGACAAAGGGTTCTTATTTGCTAGCTGGGAGATTCAGATAGGGTAAAATTTGCCAGATGTCTTGACTTTGGCCCATATTTTGTTTATGAAGACAGTATAATTAATTATTCACCGAAGTGGAGGTGAATAACGGTAGTATATACCAAACTAGTGAAAATAGCCTGCCAAAAAATTATATTCTTATTTTAGGGCGAAAGATCCAAACTAGTGAGAAAATCTCACATAGTGCAGAGTGCAATTTACAGCTGTGATTTTCATTGATTTCCATTCACTACGTTAAAGTTGCTAATGCCGCAATTTTGCATTTCACACCAACATTTGTAACTTGATACCTTTGTTTTCCTGGCAAAGCTATGTAACATGATACCCTTGTTTTCTCAAAAACACACAGAAGATGTGCTTTTTTTCACTCAGCTGGAGATAATTAAGTGGAAGAAAGTTAAATATCTGATGAAAAAATTGAAGAGGAGTGATTTTGTTTTATTCAAAACACAAACAAATTTTCATTTCACCGATAAGCAAGAACTAATTTAATTATCAAACAGTCACGTCAAGTCATGGAATGGCATGTTATTATTCTGTTGCCACCTTTGGTGTTAACAATAAAACCACTTGAAATGAATACACATTGATATCAATTATTAAATACAGCTGAGAAGCATTTCAGTGAGAAATATTGAAAGTTAACAGCACTGGTTGAATGAGAATATATTCTACATCAGTGAAGGAGTCCCCTCAAAGACTTATTAAAATAAATTGCACTTCCAGTGTCTGCAACAATATTTGAGGAGTTTCTTTTGTTACAAATTAACAATTTGGCAAATTTTAATGCCAGTAACTCGGGAGAGTTTCAGTTGAATATGAACTTCTTGGCCTTTTCCATAGAGGCAATTAAAGGAAGAAATAAGCAAGTACTGAAATATAATTTCTGTCCCGCTTCAAAATGAGAGTGTGGAATCCCACGACATATAAAAACCACATGGCTCTGGGGACGAGAGCAGAGTGTATCATGCTAAGTTGCTAGAACACATGCATCTTACATGCTGTGTTGTACCACAAGGAAAAGCTCTCAACATTCGTGTGTGATCCTGTACGAAATGTATCTTTAACCTAATATGTGGTGGACACTAATGATAACTAATCTGCTTGTGCATTTAGACCAAACTTTTTTTGTTTTTAAGAGAATAGTACCAAAAGGAGAGCAAGGGGCTTTGTAAATCAAATATATAGCTTTGTGATGTTATTTAATGCAATATACATGTTTAAAGAAACCGCTGAAAATGGCATGCTGTTGAAGGAATATCGTTGCGTGCATGCATCCCAGGTAAATTGCAGTAAACCTTCAGATTGTAACAAAATTATAAGATGTGACTTCAATGAATCCTTTCATTTCTAAATTTATTTAAGCAAAAATTCAACTGCTAGCCCTTTTATTTCGTATCAGTCAAGGCAAAACCTAGTCGCAAATAAGAAAATTTAAGTCGCAAATGCGACCATATTGGCCCCAATTTCAAGCCCTTTTCAAATGGGAGTACTTCTTCCACATGTCTTCCACATGTCTGAGAAAAGAGTGGGAAAAGTCACATGACAGCATCAGGCAATCACCCAAAAAATTTTCTTCTGTATATGATTTAAGTTTATGTCCATATGAATACTGGTTAACACATGTCTGCTAACGTAAAGAGGTCCAGCAAACTTATTTCTGGGAAAAATCTGCCTTTGACATCTAAGCAAGTGGGAAGCCATTTTGTTTTGCTCGGAGGTGAATAGCAAAGAGGGGGGCATTGGGTCGGGATCTTCGGTTTTGCGGATTTGGCCAATTTTTGGTTCGGTTTTTCGGTTTTCCCTCTTAAAAATTGTGGTTTTTTGGTTTTGGTGTTTC
>JAEMPF020034812.1:0-11045 GCA_022496165.2 Catalaphyllia jardinei | reverse complement strand
TTTGGGGCCGTTGTATTGATTGAAAAATTGGTGTTCAATGTAGCCTACGAAAAGATTGGCGTAGCTGGGTCCCATTTTGGTACCCATAGCCACACCATTGATTTGTTTATAATAACTGTCGGCGAATGAAAAACAGTTTAGTGTTAAAACTAGTTCAGCCAAGCGGAGCAGTGTTTCCGAGCTTGGTTCCTTAACAGTACGTAAATCAAAAAAATGTTTGAGGGCTTGAAGACCTTTGCCATTAGGGATGACGGTGTAAAGAGATGTAATATCCATAGTGAAAATAAGTTTGTCTTCGCCCAGGAAATTGAAATCGCGAAAAATTTGTGCGTGTTGACTGTCTTTAACATATGACGGTAAAAATCTGACGATAGGTGCCATAATTTTGTCCAAATAGCTAGAAATGAGTTTGGTAGGGCAACTACATGCAAAGACAATAGGTCGGCCTGGGTTGTTAGGTTTGTAAATTTTAGGCAAAAAGTAAATACATGAAGTTCTAGGAGTTGTGATGATGAGATTAGTAGCAGTAGCCGGCAATTCTTGTTTGACTATAAGATCATTAATAGTGCTCTTGACTATTTGTTGGTTAGTGGAAGTGAGATCTTTTTCGACTTTAGCATAAAAGGAGGTGTCAGAAAGTTGCCGCAAAGCTTCTTTTCGGTAGAGGTCGGCCCGCCAAACAACTAAAGCGCCGTCTTTGTCGGCCACTTTCACAATTATGTCTTTGCGCTTACTAAGATTTTTTAGCGCCGCCCTCTCTTCCAAAGAAAGGTTGGAAAATTTGGTGTTTCGATTGAAATTTAGTTTATTGATGTCATGACGGCATTTATTGATAAAAAAATCTAAAGAGGCAACCTGGCCCTCTGGGGGAGTCCACTTCGATTTTTGAGTCTGGAGTGTCTCAAAAATATCTTTTTCCGAGGTGTTAGAGTCATCCTCTTTATCATGGAAAAAGGCTTTAAGTTGTACGCGGCGAAGAAATTTTTCAACACCTTGTGTAATCTGTCATAAAGTGTCCCCCCTTCATGTGTTTTTTGGATGACGTGTAATATGTCATGAAGTGTCCTCCTCTTCACGTTTATTTTTTTGGCGACTGAACTTTTTTATGCCAACCATTTTACAATTAAAGGTCGCCAAATGGTGACTTTTTGAAAAAGTGAGCTTGGAGTGCTGAATTACAACAAGATTGTCAGAATCAAGCTGGTATTTATTTGATACACTCTGGACAAGGATTCATCATTTCCATTTATGCATTATGATCAGTGATCTTAACTTGGATCATCCTCAAGGAACCCTCCCTTAGTATGAATCTGTTTGGCTTCCATAGGTTTTGCTGCCATATTAAATAGGTGGAGACATTTTGCACTTATAAAATCGATCAATTTGATAAAATCAACAATATTAATTTAAAGATGATTTACAGTCTCTACTGCATACTCTCAAGGTTTTGTTAACATTTTTGCTTTGCTTAATGTAAGACATGACAAAAGTTTTATATTTGTAATGAACTATTATTATGGATGCAAAGCAACACACATTTTGTTCTTTCTCATATTACTTGATGAAACAACTTTGCAGCTGTAAAAAACAATGAAGCTATTGGAAAAAGAATCTGAAAGGTCTCAAAGATAAGGTGTGTGGTTCCTAAATAATAACATTGATTCACATATTTTCCATCAGGTGAGACTTAAAAGAGGGTCATACAGGGGTATCTTGTGATGTGTGATTACCTGATTTTATTTTCTGTGAAAGGTGAATTTAGGAAATTACTCTGTGACTTGTGACCCGAAGGCTCTGCGTGACCCATTAAGAACCTGAATTCACCGATATTCATGATTTTACCAATCAATTCTACGTGATTTTGAGGCGTAATTTCTCTGAATGGTTAAAGTGGTCTATCAAGAGTGACTTAGGCATGCGATTTTGCAATATGGAGCCTAATGACTCTGGCATTCCCGATTTTGTTTCTTTCAAACACTGTTTCTGATGTAAGACCAGGTCATTAAAAATAATACCTTACTTTCTTATTTTCGTGATTTATATGCGTTTATCGGGATCCCCCCCCCCCCCCCCGTATGACCCTCTTATAAATAATATTATTACTCATTCAAAATATTCCCTGTTTCTGATTGGTTAAAACCACATGCATAATTCACCATAACTAACTACTGTTGACCAAATATTGAATCAATGACGTCAAAAGTGCAGCCCGCTGCAGGTTATTGAACCGTTGACCGAGAAAACCTGGTGACGAGGTTGTGTTAGCTTTGGTGAGCAGAAAAACAAAGAGCGAAATGCTGAAACTCCATTTAAGAACGGGGAAATATTTTGAATGAATACTAAAGCAATTATTGAATTCGGTTTTCTTAGGATATGAAGAATTCTGAAGATCTCGGAGCGTGTTATCCACCTCAGCCTTCGGCCTCTGTGGATAACACCCTCCTTAATCTGCAGAATTCTTCATATCCTACTCAGCATCATTCAATAATTGCTAAATATACAGGTGCTGAGACTGCACAGGACAGAAGGGAAATCATCTTCAAAAATTCATAATTATCAGTTACAACACATCCCTTTATCGATTTCAGATACAATTTAATAATCTATATCGATTTCGATTGATTATTACCGATTATTATACATCAGACTCACTATGACAAACCTGATTGGTCGAGAGCATTCAATCCATTCACAATAGCTTGTGAACTTGACATGATAAACGCAATATCTGCTGCAGACATTGCAATCAGACGGGTAATTTTTACTTCCGGCCAAAACTTAAGGTTATTTCTCCGCCAATATTTAGTCTTTTTAAATGATTTAATTTTTTTACATTAAAGAATTCATTTGGATCATTACTTAAACCGAAAAATCGAAATTTGAAGAAAATTTCCGATCTGAAGGTATACGGTAACCTTAATCGAGGTTAAGAAAGTTACTTCTTCCTTGTTCGTGAACTATGGCGTACCTGCATTGGATAAAAAGTAGATCAGTTTTTTGTTTCATCACTGAATAGCAACCTGTACTCTCAATATCGGCATAAGTGGGATTTTTTTTGACATTTATTCCGTTAACGTTCTTTCTCATGTCTGGGGTCAGACCCAGAATTACTAAACAGGAACAATAACAACAACTTGGTGTGGCTGAAAATTGGGAAGAGGGTGACGAAAACCTTCAATCAGTATAATACAAACGTCAGCCCCGTGCACTCCCGGACTTTGTTAGTTAAAGAAAACCTACCACCAGGGTAGTACAGAAATCGGTGTGGAAGGTGTACAGACCGATATAGAGGAAGAGAGAGTTGGACCTCCCCTTTGGGTCGATCGGCTATGACCAATCGTGGGCCTCTCTAAGGTTCCCACTAACCTATACGCATAGCTTAGGAGTGCAAAATATCGAGTCTATGGGAGTGGGGGTGGGGCGGCAGAAAAAGTGTGACGAGAGAAGCACTTTATCCCCACAAAATCGAAGTATTCCCCCATTGAAGAGCCAACTTATGGATTGTGATGTCCGTTCCAGGGTGTGATACTTTACTCTGACAATTCCTCTGTCTCACCTGGTATATCAAAGCGAATTCGCCAATTAATTTTAACGCCAGGGGTGGACTACCATCTTATTCAGAGGGGAATAGAAATACTTCTAGTCGCTTCATGCCACTGAATAAGTTCCGGCTGTAAAGGCCACTGTCCTGATGCAGACTTCATTATCGAGGGAACCTTAAAGAATGCTGGTGGTACCCAGCAATGGACTAGTATCCCATCCGGTTTGTGGCGGGGGGGGGGGGGGGGGGGGGGGGGGGGGGGTAGAAGCCAAACTCCTAGACACTTGGAAAGGTTTTACTTTTTTATGTCTTTGCCTTAATTTTTCATACATTTTATTTCTAATTTCTAGGCGAGGAACCTTGACATGTGCCTTTGAACGAACTAGAGAATTGCTGGAGCGAGTATCCTCGGCCGTGCGGAGGCTCGTGGACAGAGCCATTCTGTTTTTCTTTTCTCGTAAAAATACCGAACACATTTTGATCGTGCATAGGTACATTGTGTAAACATGTGGGATCTTCGTTCGCTGGACCATGCATTACATAATAAATGTCTGTAATGTGATGCAGCCAAAAGCGAGATGAAAAATGCACCAGTATAATAGAAACTAACGCCAAGGGAATTAAGAGGCAATCAGTTGTCTTTGCCTGTTTTGTAAATCATGCATTGAAAACTTAAATGCTCTGGTTGACACTTTGCTCTCGCTAAGCGCGAGAAATTCACACATTTGATAATGAGATTCAAAATCAACGACGTAGTTTCATTTGTCCATGCGCAACTTACAAGAATTTCATTTCTAAATTTCTCAACCGACGTTTAGTTCAGTTTGAGCTGTATCAACTTCGCCTTAGGTTTGATCACTTTTACCAGTGAAAGCGAAGGTTTGACTGGATACGGCAAATATAGTTTAAACATGAGCAAGATCGCCATTTTACGTAAACAAGTTTCTTGAAGCCACGAGACTCAAAGCTCGCTACACGAGATGGCAATGTTCCTTCAAACGGTTTGATTCAAGCATTACTGGGCCCTGTGGTTCTCGCCAGTTAGGACATTTCAGAACTGTACTGGGCTAATCTTTTGCGGTAACCGACAAACAGGGTAAATGGTGCCGAAACATGAAATCCCCCTTACTTTCTTCTTCACCAGTGGGATATTTAGATACAGTCACCATGTTGAAGTATGCGGAGACAGAGAAGAGAGGCAGTGCAATGGAAAAAGCCTTCTTAGAGGTAAAAAAAGTTTCTCATTCTATATCATGAATCAGCAAATAGTTTGAACGTTATTCTAGTAACATTTCTGGACATTTTACTGGTCATATGATATGATAAAAAGCTAAACAATCTCTAACGAAAGTAACTCTCAGTGACTTTCGGGCTCAACAACAATAACAGTGCCAGCAAAAACTCGATGGTTAATTTTCGTAGGGAAACTTCAGTACATTACCGTGGAACAATGATCTGAAAATTATATAAAAATGTTTGGGTTAGAAATCGAGCGTATGGAAAGCAATACTTTATCCCAAGAGGTGACTCTCATACAATTACCCTTACACTATTCGTAAAGAAAATTTCTTTTTTCACAAAAACTCTTTGTGATAAGACTAGAAGAGACCGAAGAAAACTTGTAATTATAAAGTTTAATTTTCCTTTCTGAACCATTAATCTAAACACTTGTTTTTCTCTAGATTAGTCCTTGAATCGATGATCATCACATGCATATCGGTATCGCAACAATCTACTGATGACAAGTCTGGTTCAATTGTTGCCTATAAGGATTCATATTGGAGTAATTCCTGGCCAGAGAAATGTCTCGAAGAGATGAATGCAAGGAAGCACGAAATTTATTTGAGAAACCCTTCAAGTGGGATGACGAGCGGAAAAGTCTTTCCTGAGACCAACCCGGCCGTCTGTGCACAATTCAGGTAACGATAGGATACGTAAATAAAGACATAGGTGTCGACTTGCTTCTTCGAAAAACCTGAGATCAGCACTAAAACGAACTAATAAAACGTCCATTTTGAAATCGGAATGATCGTAGACGGCAATCATGCATTCCTAAGCTGGGTGGAGAGTCTCGCGCGCTCCTCTTGGTGCTTGATTTACTTTCCCGTCCAGAGGGGTGGTCGCAGTCGAGAAGTCGACTAGGTGATTCCGTGCCGTGTAATTTGGAACCCATCCTATTGGACACAGGGTTGGATGGATGGAGTGTCAGAATAGAGTGGTTGATCTCCAATCGGGCCTGTAACTCACCTCAGCGCTTCTGGCTGATATGGACCCCCCGAGGGCGTTGTCTGTATTCAGGTTGGGATTACAGGTTGTCGTTTCTGTTTTTTTGCACTCAAAATTCCATACGTAACAGGAGCGATTTGGAAAAACATTTTATCGAAAAGTTAAACGCTAATTCTAAAAAGCAGACGTTTCGGCGTTACTCTACGCCATTACCAAGTCAAGATGGTAAAAGTTGAAACAAGAATATATAAAAACGTGAAACAATAAAAATATTTGCGTGTCCTATGGGTATAATACCCAAAATAAGACTAAACGAAAAATGGAAAAAGAGGGAAAAAAAAGGAATGAATAAACACTTGATCTGGGTTTTTCGAGAGCTAGTTGTACTAATTCTCAATAAGTTGAAGAGAGGAGGAAAGGTGAACACAATATCCGATTGCATGATGAACCTCTATTTCCTGTTGGACTACGTTGTATTATGGGGAGTATTAAATTATGTGTGGTCCTGTAGGACATTGAAAGGTTTTGAATGACAATGTGCCAGTCATTTTCTGGAATGCAACCAAGCTTAAAGCATGTTTATATGAGTTTACTAAGGACTAGTTGTGTTACTATCGATCAGGAAGATGTAGGGCTCTCCGTAGAGCTATATAGGCCTATGTGTGGCTATATTAAGCAATTTAGGGATGTAGAGCCTTCGCTTGCGTGAAAAATAACTAGCTTTCAATGAGTATTTCTAACTTTCAATTGGGCTTATACCACGTTTATTTCAGACTCAATCGATACCCATAGGTGCTCGAATCCTGCGAATCGAACTGCACATAAACGCATTGTAGAACTGAAAATGAGTCAAAAACTCGCTCACTGTATCATTCATTATCTACTCTTCCGATCTTTTGAAACCTTCGGAAAGCTACGAATCGACATCTTGGATAATCTCTGGGAAAAATGGAACGTTGTCGAACATCTTCGGCCATCCGACGGATTCAGCAAATTGAGCACTGTCGAAGAAGGTAATCTTTGGAAATCCGCCTAGTTCGACGAAAAGAGCATCTTCGGCTATCTGTGATCCGGGATAATCAAATGTACGGGAAAATCGAACACTGCTGAACACCCGATCTCCGGAAGCTTCCGGAAATCCGACTCGAGCACTGTCAAAGCATGCTGAGAATATCTTCGGAAATGCGACATCTAATCCAACATCGTTCAAGAAGTCAGTATTTGGAAATCCAACTAATTCGACAAATAGAACAATCATCTTCGGTGACCTGCGAAAGCCCGAGTAATTCGAAAAAATCGGTTACTCCCGAAGAAGACAAACCTCGGGAATTCGACTAATTCGGCAAATGAAATATCTTCGGTAACCTCTGAAAAATCGAACAGTGTCGAACATCTTCTGCAATTCACTATTTCGGAAAGTCAAGCTCTGTAGCGTAGGATGATCGAAGCATGTTTATAAAATAACTGAGCCGCTACGCGCACGCACATTGGTCGATAAGTGTGTTTGGATGAGAGTATGTAAACAAGGTTGGGAGGTTTAAGATTTGGGCGTATTTTTAAGAATTATTTTATAAAAGCAATAGAGCACTTTTTCCGTGTTTACAGAGCCTCATCTTATCCCTGGGAGAGTTGGGAGAATTCTCCCACCCTCCTCGTGCTTAGATGATGCTATATGTAAACACGGAAAAAGTGCTCTATTGCTTAAACAGAATACACACTTTACATCCTTAAACAGAATATCTTCCGAAATCCGACCAATTCGGCGGAAAAACGTCTCGGGTAACCTCTAGGAAAATCGAACCTAATTTTTCGAACATCTTCGGTTATCTGACTCTAGTATTTCGAGGACAAGTCGAGCACCGTCTGTCTCTTTCGAGTGGTATACCATGGTATATATCCCATGAGACACTTGTATTTTCTAAGTATACACATGAGCCTTTGACGCTTATGTTTATACCGAAAAAATTCAAAGGTCTCGTGGTATATCATTATTACATGAGGGGTCACTGCTCCGCCATTTTGTTACTTTTCAGTTACTGTAGCAAAATTCGTATATTATCCACGTCATCTGGAGCTCTAGTCGTTGGGCTATAGCCCTTCCTCCTACTCTGTGGTTCCTGATTTCATTTGTGGTTTTGTAATTTTTCATAACAATTCATCAAATATTTTCGCTCGCGCGGGATTGGCCGAAATACGTCACGTGACCTAATCTTCCTCAGCTAAAAAATATCCGAGAATATTCTCCAATTTTCAAAACGCGTGTTGTGAAAAAGATTTTAAGGACTGTTAAGACAATAGCCTTCATTTGCGCGAAAATATGCTAGGATATTTGTCCTTGGACACTAAATATATCATCTGTTCCTCGAAGCTCACAGTCATCTCCCACTCTCAACTTAATCCCCGGGCGATAAGACTGAAGGGGAAAGATGATTAACAAGTCAGGCCAACCTCTCAGCATTCTCGGAGACCCAGGGGCAGTTAGTCAGGAGAAGGCAAAATTTTCGGGCGAAAGTTTTCTTCTTGATGTAAACTTTCGCTCGAAAATATCGGGTAGACCTGCCTCTTAGTCTCCGAGGATCCTTCAGCTACACAGCAGAGCCCCTTGAGCCGACTGTATGACAGGATGACCAGCAGTTTCCTTCTAAGATTCAAGATGGCGGATGGTGAGTACTGTCGAGCTGAGTTTGTCGAGCTTCAGTTTGGGCCTGTTATGCAACGAATTTGATAAAAATTGCTACTTGCACAAAGGGTGTATTTATTGTATTTTTCTTTTAAGTAAACCTAGGCCGAGTATAAGTCCTTCAATGACCATAATTACAGCAAGGGCTGCAGGAAAATGTTTCAGTCACAGTACTTCCACCAGAATTTGCATGCTTTAAGAGAAGGCAAGTTCTGTAATTGACTGTAACTGCATTGTGGTTTTTGTTCGTAAATTTCAGGTCTGTCAGAGATCGATATCAAGGACTCTTTAAAAGAAACGAAAGAAGGTAAGCTGATAGATTTTCCCTCTGTTGACTTATGTACCAGTGAAATCGAAGCTTCAATATCCCCTCCCCCTTCAACATTCTCGCATTTTCCTGCCCTGCAGGGAAGGCATTTGATCACCACTCTCGGGGGGTGGGAAATTTGATCCCTAGCCTCGATTTCATGTTACGAGTCACGTTGATTCCTGTATGATCCACTTGGGTTGATAAGGTTCTGGTAAATCTGTACAAATCTGCGAGCCACGGTGCGAGCCATGTGAGTCATGAGAGTCACGCGAGCCATAGGAGTCACACGAGCCATGCAAGTCACGCAAGCCATTTTTTGAGTATTTTTTTCTTTGATCGGTCCAGTGTCTGAGAGGTCGTTGACCATTTTGTGACCGACTATCATCAAGCTATCGCTATAAACTGCCCCTCTGCCATCTTGATAGCCGAGATGATCCTGGGGATGAGTATAAACAGTACAAGCTTGCCCCCAGGGTACTCTCCTTCCATGGGAAATTAAATTAAATTTAGCTACAAAAGTGCCTAAAATTGAAATATTCCCACAAAAAATCCTAATCTCGCTTGGGTTGCCAGAACAATTGCTGGTGCGTCAAATATGAAAAATTCAGTCAGTGCATAATTTAGCAAACTTCCTTGGTACTCTTCATCATTCCTTACAAGATTGGAATGACACTAACAATCATTCCTGGCGTAGCAATTAGCGAAAGACTAAAAAATGGTCTTAGTTTAGTGTAGTTATTTCTCCCTTGTTTGGTTTTTGCTGAAGGGCTCATCTCTGCACCTGGGTTCTCAAAAAATTCTTCCTATTTAAGGTGAATCCTCAGAAACAAAGTTACCAATGAATTTTTTGAAAACTTTCCCTGAATGTTCTCTACCAAGCACTATTTCTAAAAATACAATAAAAATGATTTGTCACCATTCTTGTTTAAGAGATGCGATGGGCCAATCTTACCTAATCACGCGCGTTATTCATTGGTCTAAGTTACATTTTGCGAAAGTTTGAAAAAAACTTGAGAGGTAGAAAGTCTTGAGCAAAAAGAGCAACATCATATAAAATTTAAAACAATGAGGATGTAAAGCATTTGCGGAGTCATTTTTTTGCAGTCATACTGTAATTATAATTTGCATCACAAAGTAATAGTTTTATGCACTCTTTCACCTATACCTTTTTTGCTTCAGATAAAATTTTTTATTTCTTTTTTAAATTAAGGATAATATGTACACTATTATTGTGCAATACAAAATATAGGTTACCATGCTAGTTCAAAAGAAAACGAACATTTATTTCACTATCGAGCCTAGGTTGAGGGAAATTTCTTTCATTGTGTACGTTAATGATCTAGTTTGCCCGCACTATTGATGCGCAATGCCGGTTCCAAAAAAACAAGCATTTATTTCGCTATTGAGCTTAGCTTGAGGGAAATTTCTTTCGTTGTGTACATTCACAAGCTAATTTGCCCGCGCTATTGATGCAAAAATCATGCCGGTTCAAAAGAAAACAAGCATTTATTTTGCTATCGAGCTTAGCTTGAGGGAAATTTCTTTCATTGTGTACGTTCACGACTTGATTTTCCCGCACTGTTGACTCAAAAGTCATGCGAATGCAATACTGAGGAATCATCATAAGATTCAAATGTGCTCAGTTTTAGTATTCACGGTTTGTGTAGTCACTGCAAGAATTTAATGTTGCGATCTTATTTATCATGCCATGTTCTGTTGCTCTTGTTCTTGTTCTCCATTGGCTGATTCAAAAAACGTCCTTAGTGATGGTTTGTGTAGTCGCTGCAAGAGTTGAATATTGTGATCGTATTCATCTTGTTCCGTTGCTCGTTCTTGTTCTCATGGGAACAAATGAAAATCCCTAACGTTTTGACTGTGGATCATGTGACTAAAATGGCTCACCCCTTGGCTCGCAGATTTATAAAACTTGTTGATTAATCGTGGCAGAGACAGCGGAGACAAACATTAAAGAATTCAAAGAAAAATACTGCTGCATATTTGTGGCAGATTGGTTGAAAACATTCCATATTTGAAGGTGTTTAAGACTGATTTATATTTATCATTGATAGAAGCTACTGAGAAGTTAAAACAGTAATCTGGTAATTTTCCTGGGGGTGGAGGCATTTTAACAGCTTTTTGGCCCGGGGAGGGGGAGGGGGAGAATTTGAACAAAAATTTTCCAAAAATCCAAATACCTGGGGGTTGCCTGGTGGGGGGTGGGGGGGGGGGGGGAGGGTTTTTAGTTTTTATTTGACTGGTAGATTATGGTTTACATACATGTAATTTCT
>JAEMPF020034811.1:386-11047 GCA_022496165.2 Catalaphyllia jardinei | reverse complement strand
TTAAATAACAAAAACAATGTTTGTAAACAAATATCTTCGCAATTCGAGTTTAAGTATAATTTGTATTTTTATCTAAGTTTGCAACCACGATCAGCATTTGCAGTTGACAGCAACATTGCATTGAACTACAACTGTTCATTTACTTTTGTTATGTTCTGTGATAACTAACACCCAAATGCTGTAAATTAGTTTCGAGAAAGGTCTCGTCTATATAACCTGATGTAGCCTGTCTGTTTCCGCAATGTACGCTTCAGTGTTATCTGCATATTTTCGAAACATTCCTCTGACTTAGATACACACCCTTCCCATCGCCCGTAGCTTTTTGTAGAATTCTAAAGCCGGTCAAAGTCTTAGTTTTTTCAAAAATAATGGCAGTGAAATGAATCAATTTCGTTCTCTTTCCTAAAAATGCCAGGGTTTTTGAATTCATCTTCCCATAACAGTGTTTTTCTTGACTTCTGCGTTTGTGAAATAAATGACGTGCGGAATGTGCGCAGTAAAGCAATTCTGTCAAGCGATGGCTACTGATTTTGTATTTACGTTGGGCTAATTAAATTTTGATCTGATGTTTATTCACTGAAAAGAAGATAATCCTGGAGTGGTCCAACAAGCAATGCTTGTGAACTTTTAACCAAATGATTTCAAATTATTCCAGTTGTCGATAGCAATGAATTTTAAGGTGGCGAACACAGTTTTCGCGCGTGGTCTTGCTGATTCAGCGTGCACACAAGGATTGCAAAAAATAAGCATGCCGTCGATTTAGCGATCATTTTTTTTGCTCAATGCCCGCTCTATCTTTGTTATTTTCCTTCGTAACTGAACGAAGTGTGTTGATGGTTTTAGTCTTTTATTGGAAAGGTATGTTAGAAAAGGTAACGATACAAAGCACCGAGCAAATCTCGGGTTTTTCTTTGTTATCGAAAGAACCCAGTTAAATGCAACGCATGCGCAGTTTTTATATTTATCTGTGTATATTGCACATTTATTTTAGTATTGTATTTATTTTTGTCAGTGACACCTTGGAGAATAAATTGCTGAAGGAGCTCCCTGGATGAATAAAGCTCATTATTACTATTAGTTGCTCGAAAAGTTGAGACCGATTGCTTTTGCAAAACGTGCCGATTTCTAACGATTCAGTCGTTAGAATTTCAGGAAATTTGGCCATAAAAAGGTTAAGAAACCACGTGAATGATCTATCACGAAAAATCTGAATTTCAGTTGACATAGGGAATTTTTAATAATACAGAAAACGATTTACGGCGAATTAAGCAAATCGCCTATGTCAGAATTTTATTAGAACAGTGTTGACAGAGGGAATTTAATGTCAATTCGTAGTGGGCAAAGGATGAAAACAATCTAACGACTTTAATTAAATAAACGAAAACCATTTTTAAGCCTGTTTTTAACCGGCCCCGTTGCCATGACAACAGCACACACCCTATCCAAAATGTCATAATAAATACTTCTGTGGTTAACCTTCACTCTTGCAAAAAACGGGCCCAAAGCATAAATATTTTAGAAGCAATGGTGAATTAGGAATAGACACTTCAAAACTGTGTTCGGCCATCTAAAGACGCACGAAAGCTTGAAGTGGAGTTTAATGCTGTTTTAAAATAGGCAGCTATTATTTTCACGAAGAAACATTCAGTGATCCGGCGAGGCATTATTATGACTTCGATACACACGCTTAACATTGCCTGCAGCTTTTCTACAACTCCAGAAGCGGCCAAGGTCTTAAAGTTTTAATACCTTTATAGCTTAAGTTTTGCTGCTGAAATGTTTTATTTCATTCTCTTTCTTTAAAATGTAGAGCCTTTAAATTTATCTTGGCAGATCAGTGCTGTTTTCTCGAAACTGTTCATATCCTGCGTTTGTGAATATAGTTCTTTGTTTCATGTTTAATTAATTAGATAATGATAACAAAAGCAATGTTTGATATTTCCGAGAATGAAAATCCTCGGACTGATTTTAACAGGCATTTGTAAAAATTTTGCTTTTAATCTGAATTCAACGACGGAAAACCAGGTTACTGGCGGGTAGCAATTTCATGATCACGTAGAAAAATAAAGTAGTCCAGCAGTATGATGCCAAATTAGAAAAGTCGTTAATAAAAATATTCATAAGTGTAACATGCAGTGCACTATAAGGCTGCCTTAAAAGCCTAAGTATTCTTATTAATTTCAGTATCAGAAAACGAATTCTTAGCCACGCGCGCAGAATAGTGTAAGTAGCTGTGTTATCATGGGTTTCCTGGAAAATTTGAAAGTCAAAACGGCCAGACTTCTTATATTATTGATTTTAAACAAGGTGTTGTTTGCACTGCGCTTCGTGCGATAAACATATTATTCTTTGTAGCATTTCTGTGAGATCAGTAAGTGGGAATATGTCCTGATCGTGGGGAGTTCGGTGCGATATTGTAAAAGAATTTGGAGCGTAGATGTCCTCGATGGCTTAAGATGTTAGAGTTAACGACGGTAGATGTTTTGAAACCTCTAGCAGCGGCCAGTCTCGCTTAGTTCAGGTTTTGTAACGTTTCATAAGACCAGGTTGACCCGAAACAATATGGAGAAGGATGATTGAAGAGGAAAGACACACAGTTAGGTGACAATAATGGGTCACTCTCAGGGCTCTAGCAGCAAATCGAAATGGATGGAGAGAGAATGTCAAAGCCTTATGTGACTTATGGAGTGAAGAGATGTACGTGTAGGGGTGTAACGTTTCATGATGAGTTCCGTTAAGGCTACCTTTGAAAGAAATTTCTTCATTTGATATTCGATATTCCAATTGTAGGGCGGAACAAGCATGATATATAATTAACAATTAGACTACGAGACCGAGTTTTCTACAAGCAGATAGTCAAGATAGTTGAAATGAAAGTTTCATAAGACTAGGTTGACCCGAAACAATATGGAGAAGGATGATTGAAGAAGAAACGCACAGTTGGGTGGCAGTCATGAATGATTCTCAGGGCTCTAGCAGTGGTCGGAAAGAGAATGTGCAAGCCTTATGTGACTTATGGTGTGAACATATATAGGTGTAGGTAGGTCTTAAAGCGAACTCAGCTAGCTTTCCCTTTTTAGCCGAGCGGACTCCTTTAATAATTAGAAAGTTGCTAATTAAATCTGTGTAATTTTGTACCTTCATTATGTATGTAAAAATGCAATTCAGTTGTTCTAACTACTATGTATTTATGACTAAATAAACTTCAAACTTGAAACGTAAAACGTTCCATGATGAGTTCCATTAACGCTACCTCTGAAATAAATTTCTTCTTATGATGTTCCATATTCTAGTTGTAGGGCAGAACAGGCATTGATGTATAATCTGTATTATCACACACAGAAATACGAAGCAACCCGGCGAAATACGAATTAAAAACCGTACAGAAGTACTGAAAACCTGAAAATTATGAAGTTAGCCTCAGTTTGTCACCCGAAAAACTGCAGAGAAGCACTCAGTAAATGTATTTAGCCATGGAAATTCGTCACCCGGGTTTTCATTCTGAGAAAATTATCAAATTCATCAATTTGTGCAGTAAAACAAGCACCTATAAAAATCAAAATCACTAAGTTACTTCGTCGGTTTACACACTTTCCAAATGTAGCTACGAGGTACTCCTTAAAACAAAAGGGAAAGACGAATTTATTTTATCTATGAGCACAAATACGAACAGTACGTATGCCAAATGAAAAATTTCGCTTCAAAGGTAAAACAAAAAACGAAGAGGACTTGGCAGTGTCTAAACTGCAAATTTCTAACAAATTAGCGCTTTAGATAATAAGCTACCCATTACACTCATACCTACATACATTTATTTTTTGGTAATAGTGAGATTCTAGGTGAATTCTTGGTACTTACCTTAAATCTTCTTGCTAGCTTAACTCCCAGTGTAGAAATCAAAACTTTCAGGAAGTTAATGAAGCAGTCAGGATCACACGCTTCTAAAGTCGCTCTGTCTCTGACAAACAACTGAGGGGAACGTGGCAATGATAAATACCTGCTCATTTCCACGACGTCACTTGAAGTTGTGTGATTGGCTCATTGGAAATTGACAGTAACCGTTTTTGTTCTATAACGTGATGTTAACCTGATGTAGCTTGTTTGTTTTCGCAATGTACGATTCAGTGTTATGCTCATATTTTTGAAGCATTCCTCTGACTTAGATACACACCCTTAACATCGCCCGTAGCTTTTTGTAGAATTCTAAAGCCGGTCAATATCTTAATTAAGTATTATAACTCTAGTAACGAATCAATTTCATTCTCTTTCCTTAAAACTTGAGGAGTTTTGAATTCATCTTTCCATATCAGTGTTTTTCTCGACTTCTCTGTTTATGAAATAAACGTGTGAAATGTGCGCAGTAAAGCAATTCTGTCAAGCGATGGCTACTGACTTTGTATTTGCGTTGGACTAAGTAAATTTTGATAACACATCTGATGTTTATTCATTGCAAAAAAGATAACCCCGAAGTATTCCAACCGGGAATGTATGTGAACTTTTTAGCCAAATGATTTCAGTTTATACGAGTTGCTACTTTAAGGTGGCTCAAAACAGTAATAGTTTCGTAGGAAGCCTGGTCTCTAACGCGCACTTCAGCGTGAGCGTGAGGTTACCTCTGTGGTATATAATAGATTGACCTGTTATTCAAGAATCCATAAAGATAAACCAGCTTGAAGAGGAGTAGAAAGCTGTGTTAAAGCATCATGAAGACCAGCACCTAGGCAGCAGCCGACTTTAAAAAAAACGAGACCTCGATAAGCTCCAGATCACGCAGTGATAAGAACAACAGCCCAACCAGTCACACGGCTGGTTAGATCGGAAATGTAAGGGAAGCTTTCTTCCATGACTTTGATGAGGAAAATAAAGTGGATGGGTGTGATATAGCTATTTCTACCATTCATGGCATCATTCTATTTAAATCATAAACCACAGTATGACGCATTCGTTCTTTTTGGTGCCAAATGAAAGTCGGGCATGTTGTAACATTTATCACGGGAAGTTACAAAGTATGCAAGTTGAGAAATTACACTTGTACGTAATTCCTTCATGTTGTTTTAATTTATGAAAGACCGACATAAACTTTCTCCTCACAACATTAAAGGAAAAATCATTTAGAAAAGTTATAAGAATTTGCAAAAAGATCTCACGCAGAATCGCTTCATTTTGTAAACAGACTCTCCAAACTACTGAGAGCATGACTAGGCCGCATACTTTCGAGTGACCACATGGAAAAACATTCCTCGAGATAACAGAAGGCATAAAGGCTAGCCAGGAGAATTTAGTCAGCAATGACAGTGTCACTCCTGACTCCGCTTGGGGGATTTTTGTCGGTCACGTGACGTGACCTTTGGACTTAAGTCGCGATGTGTTCAAGTAAGTAAGGAGTTTACGAAACCAACAATTTTACCTACGAATCTTGCGATACTCTAAAGTCATTTACTTTGTTTATCACTGTCAAAACTATCGCAAAACTAAATCCGGAAAACAGCGATAAATTTGAAAAAAAAAATTAGCCATCGTGGTTTACGTTCTTCAGACAACGCAGAATTTGGTCATTTCACGTTGTTGTTTTGCAGAGGACGGCAAAGAAATATACAAAGTTTTACAACGCGCGTGCACAGCCATTGCGCTGCTCATTAATTATTTTGTTTTCAGCGACTTTTCCGTTGTCGTTGCCGTCGTGTTTTCGTAAACTCTCGAGTGAATGTTTTGAATTGCAAGAGTTCGTGAGAAACTTATTATTGTGCCGTTCGCTTAGCTCGAAGTAAACAGTTCGGTAAGTTAACATTTCGCATTTGCAATTCAAAGAAACATTTGGAACTTAATACCGTTTTTATAATTTTCAGAAAACCTCACAAGAATACACTAGCACAAGTATGCCTTTAATGGAAGCGAAGAGTTTTATTCCAATTGTTGTGACTTTGTTCATCGACCGAGGCCATGTGGTCGATGTTTGTTTTAAGAGGAAATAAAGGCAGGTACTACGGTACCGACAGTGTTAGTTGTCAGCCAAATTATAATCCCATTTGATAGCTGTCGGAATTCCTAGCAAACTAGAAATCAATCTTAGCAACCATGATGTAAGCACTTTAGTCAGCCGTGGTTGTATACTGAGTATTTTAAAACAATTTCTCATTGGAAATTTGAGAAGAAACTTTTCCCATCAATGTTCTTAAAAAGTGATCTAAACTTTTTTTTTTCGTTCGCAAGTTTGAAATCCTTCCCCGTGCATTGCATTAAACACAAATTCGACCACCGTTCGTGTTTGAGAAAATACCTCGGCAGTCATCAAGTGAACAATAGAGACACTCATAAATATTAATCTGAATGATATTCTCTTTGGCGATGTTAAATTGGCATGGGTAAGTTCTTTGCAAACAGCTTTAAGTGTTGCGGTTTAGTTATTGTGAAACTTCATCCATCCGTGATTGTGAGGATGGTTCCACTTTTTAGTAGTTTCCTCTAAGTTTATAAGGTTTTCTTTGAAGTGGGACCATAAGTTACTGTTTTCGACTACTTTGAAGAAAAACGTTTATTAAGGTGAGTGGAATGCCTTTAATGAATAATTAGGCCTTCACTTTTGGCGGAGGCAAATTCTTGCGTGTCCTAAGATGTAGATTGCAGCCGTCACCTGTTCATATCTGTTTATAACGTTAGAGCTTTGGCTGGATTAACATGCGTGCGAGAACGTAAAGGCCGAGACACACTGTGCGACAAACCGCTGCGACACGTCGCTGTGACACGTTTCTGTAAAAAACGCCTCGTGTGGCATGTGAAAGTCATTGTCGCTGCGACAGAATTTTGTCGCTGCGATCGCACGACTGGTTTCAATTCGTGCGACATATACTTACAGCGCCGCAAATGATCCCCAGATAAGACCGGAAGTGATCCCCAAATTGGACCTCAAATGATCCCGAACCGTAAATGATCCCCGATTTGGATAACCAGCGATCATACCCTCCTTCCTTGTATTTAGACGCGGGGAAGGAAATGTAATAAATGTATCAAGCGTTATCTTTTTCCTTCTTCCTTTCAAATAAACAAGCGCCTGATCGCAGGTTATGATTTGGACCGCAAATGATCTCGCCGTAAAACGAGGAGTGGCATGGAGTTATTATTTATTTATTTTCCAACATCCAACGATAACTTAGGGTATAATGATAGGTGGATCAACAGTGTTTGGAAATCGCGCTCTTACGCGGGCGCTTTGAAAGAAACCCCTTTCAACTTATACATCTTCTGAAAGCTTAATAGTTATAGAATACAATTACATCTTTGAAATTTTCTAAAAAGTCAATGTCTTAGTGAAATTAAGAGAAATACTAAAAAACACTGCTTCACTTAAATGGGTTCGCTTGCACGCGGGAATTATCGGATCGGCGCCATTAACATCGGGAATGTTTCTTCGCACAGCACCCTCAAAAAGGGTGTCGGCGATTTTCCAGATGTGGTTTGCGGACGCTCCCTTTTACAAAAGAGGCCATGACATGAAAATGGAAGCAAAATTAAACAAAGCCGACACCCCCCGGCCGACACCCCTTTTCGAAGGCAGCATCCTTGAACATGGCTCCCAAAATTCAGCTAATTTCGTCGGAAGACGCACGTAAATGAACTAAAAATGCCCAGGTAAAAATGTTTATCCTTAATGCAGTTTTATTTTGTCAAGAACACGACGAAGAACATTCTATGAGATTTCTATGATTAAGCGTTAAAATCCCCTCCCCACTGACAGATGTCGGCATGGGTCAGTTTACCACAACAATGGCCTATGACAGACTTGAAATAAACAGACGTCTACAATTCTTGCACAAGAACCCGTCGCAGGGTTATCGTTAGCCTGCATTGCAGCCGGACGTGTCACAAAATCCCCGGCGGTATTTCTGCTAATTTTTTCCTCAGTTATTGAGGATACTGTTCTTATTGAATTATGAAATAAAAAATATAGGTCTGTCGAGCTTAGCCTGAGGGAAATCTCTTATGTTATGTATGTGCACGCGCTCGATCACACGCTCACTTGCGCGCCTAATGACGCAAAAATCGTGCGCAGTAGGGATTCGCAACACAATGCTGAGGAATCACCTTAAATGTAATTCTTAAGATAAATAATTTCATCTCATTTTAATACTTTTATAAGTTACATTATTTAGGCCGTTTTTCTACTGTAGCTCTAAGCACAATACGTCGCCTTGTAACTCGTTATTGTTATGATCTTGACATCAAATTAGTGTTTACCACGTTTCTTTCCTCAGTGAAGAATTCTGTCCCAAGAGCACTTCGTTCACGTGTGATATTTAAGAAATAGAAAACATGTACCGTGTTTGTATCGAGTTATACAAACACGAGTGGAAGTTTGGGAGAACGAGAAATGCTGTGGGAACACGAGCCGCACGGAGTACATGTTTTCTATTTCTTTTAGAAAACACCGCGACGAGAAAAAGGAAAACAACTTGTAAATTTTGATTATCAAAATGTAAATTCTCTTGCTCGCGCCATCACTACGTCAACAGCGCGAGCTTAGTTCTGTGTCTCCATCGAGTTATACAAACAGGCTTTTTAACCAATCAGCGCGCGTGCTTTCTTAGGACTGTTTTCTAAATAAATTTACTTGTGCTTGCTGTAATGCTTGCTATATCGGCGAAACTGGTCATCATTTTTCTACACGCGTCTGTGAGCATCTCTCATCTTCAGATGAGTCCTCTACCCATCTTCAAACACGTACAAAGCTCAGAACGTTGTCGTCAACCTTGCTCTGCGGATTGTTTCGAAATCCTTGATTCCGCCCCTACTAAATTTCAACTTAAACTTTAGGAGGTTATGCATATAAATTGGGAAAAGTCTAATTTAAACCAACTAGTTCATGCGTCAACCTGACACTTACCCTTTAGGCTTTATATTCTTTAAAACACTTTGTAACTCACTCAAAATATGTAATCAATTTTTTTCACTTAATCATAATTAATTATGTATATTTCGCCTAGTTGTTATATAGTCCTAACGGTTTTTCAAATATTCTGCAACTGACGATGACGTTCGTAACATCGAAACATGCCTTTTAAATAGCGTCGCGCACAGATGACGTCACGAAAATTTAACCTCCGTCGTGACTCAGACAAACAAACCATTCCATGGGCTACTTCTTTGAGAGCGACGTATGGAACAACGGCGCTCGAAAACTCTTCCACGCGATACTCAGCGACTAATTTCGCAATTTGATAGCCTCTCTAGCTCAAAATGTTGGAGAAAACCCACAACATGTACCTTAGAATAATAAAATTACGGAGTTTGAAGGAAGGCGGCAAAATATGATGGACCACTCATCATATGAAGGCTGTTTACGAACGCACTCCTTACCTCCGTGAGAGAGAAAAATATTATTATTGTACCCGGCATTCAGGTTCATCGCCCACAAGAAAGTCGGCACCCCAGGTAAAAAAGAAACAACCGTAGATCCAATTCGCTGCCTTGCCGTGATGAAACTGGTCCGCTCCGTCTTCGCACATAAAAAAACAGTTTTACTCGCTGCACTATTTAGTACACGTATCGCGCCAAGCATATAGCTATGAAGTAGTAGTAACCAAAGTGCGTTCGACGCCGTATAAACTTTTATACAGATACCTTAAATGATTTCCCTAGCTGACTTTCAACCTCTAAAACCCAACCTCTTTTCATCAACAACCGGGGTTTTACAGAAAGATATTTCAGTGACAAAGTCCATGCCATTCTGATTGAAGAGGTCCCGGTACAAACTACGTTGCGTGACGGCCCCAGTTTCCGTAGAATCACAGGTTTAATAGGTATCAGTTTAATAGGATTCAGACCTGAATAGGACTAAAATATTTACATCAGCCTTCAGATTTCGTGCTAAATATTCTCACATTAACTTGTAATGTTTAAGTGCAAAAGCTAATTTGTAAAAATATATTTTTTACGAACACTATTCTAGGCAGGAAGCTCAAATATAAGTAAATGTATTTGCAATCGAGTGTTCGTTCGTCCTAAACAAACTCCGTGCCGACAGTGCGACTGATTCGAGGACTTCCCCTAGCCTGATTTACAAAGTACACAGTATTTATATTTCCGTTCCCTGATTCAGGTTCACTCTTATGGATCTTGCCCTCAGAGTACTCTTCCACCTATTCCAAATAATATTCCACCGGATACGACTGACCTTTTCTGTCGCAAATTGGAACTAAATCAACAAATGCAATCAAATACAGCCGTAGTCTCCTTCGCAGCCGTTTTTTGGGATCTCACGCAACGCTCCCGGGAATTACAGCTGTTTCCACGGTTAACATCCCAAAGCCTAGGCCATCGTGTTCGCGTACAAATAAAATAAACAAGCTCTTCGTGAGCCCAAACGAACGTTTAAATAACATCATACTATTGAATATAATACTACTCAGCTTCAAAATCCGGCAAAAGTATCCAGCGCTACCTCTGGCTGCGATCGAGAGCACATGGAAAGAAAGTCTAAAGCCTACATGGCCTACTCACTTGCTCACATGTTTGTCACATGCATTATCACTTGTCACAGTTACGGTACCAGTTTACTGGCCGTGACCATAGTTATAATAACAAGCGGGACAAAGCACATGGTCGATTGTAATGACGTCATTTGCATCTGAAGAATTTGCCCCTGAAGAACTTTTCGGGGGGGGGGG
>JAEMPF020030615.1:0-11048 GCA_022496165.2 Catalaphyllia jardinei | reverse complement strand
CTGGTTCAAAGTTGGGAGACAGTTTGTTGTCACGGCTCTTGTTGAGCAGGATGCAATCTCCTTCAGCAATATCACTGTATTGTGCTGACCGCTTGCTGTCTGCATACTCTTTCTGTCGAAGTTTCCCCCGTGCGTCTCTTTCCCGAAGAAGCTGCTGCCAGTGCGCCTCGGTGATTCTCTCACTTGGAATGGTTACTTTTGGAAGTTTATCACTGAGGCGTCGACCCATCAGGAGCTCGCCTGGGGACAATCCAGTCACCGTGTGAGGTGTGGTTCTGTACTGGAAGAGGAAATTTTATAATGCCTTTTTCCAGTCTTTACCTTCTAAACTGGCGATTCTTATTATCTTCAGTAAAGTCTTGTTACAGCGCTCAACTTCACCATTACTCTGCGGCCAGTAGGGGATTCCTTTTAGGTGAACTATCCCTAGATAATCTAGAAAGCCTGCAAACTCTGCAGAGGAGAATGGCGGGCCATTATCACTGCGGACACTTTCAGGTATGCCATGTGTTTGAAAGATACCCTCCATGGCTCTTGTGACGTGTGATGCATCTGTCTTCTTTAACAAGATAACTTCAGGCCAGCGCGAGTAGTTGTCTACTACTACAAGCAGGTGGTTTCCGCCGGGAATCTCCAGTAGGTCAACGGCGATGTCACCCCATGGAACTTCAGGTAGTGTTGTTGACCTGATAGGTTCGGTCCTACTTCTAGGGCCGACTAGCTGGCAAGGATGACAGGCTTTTACAAACTTTTCAACCTGCTTGTCCATGTTAGGCCACCACACCTTTTCTCTGAGGCGGGCCTTTGTGCGCGTCATACCCTGGTGACCCTCATGTGCGAGTGCAATAGTATTCTTCCAGAGGCTTTCTGGCATGACAATACGATTACCTCTGAGGACAAGCTGGCCAAGAACCCACAGTTCTTCTGACAAAGCTTTGTACATTGTGCCTGATAAGCGATTCCAGTCTCCCGAGGTAACAGCCTGACGCACCAATTGTAATGTGGGGTCTTTTCCAGAAGTTTGCTCAACCTGTTGGGCTGTGTGTGCTGCTGGGACGGCTTCACTAGCTATGCTGCAGGCATATTCTGTTCTCTGACAGGCATCGTGCTCCTGAGCTGGACCTACTGGGAGCCGGCTTAGAGCATCCGCAGAGTTCTCTTTCCCTGAAATGTGTGTCAATACATAACGAAATTGCTGGAGGTACAACAACCATCTTTCAATGCGTGCCGATGGGGGTGTGCTCTTGGCGCCCAGGACAGTTACCAACGGTTTGTGGTCTGTGCGGAGTTCAAACTCGATTCCGTACAGGTAAAGGTAGAATTTTTGACAGGCCCACCGGACGGCTAGTGCCTCCCTTTCAAATTGGGAGTATCTCTTCTCCACGTTACTAAGCTTGCGGCTGGCATAGTACACTGGTCTGTATGAACCATCCTCTTGTTGTTGTTCTAGAACTGCTCCAAGACCAACAGGTGATGCATTCGTTACAAGGCGGGTCTTAGCATCTTTGGCGAAGTAGGCCATGACTGGGGCGTTGGTTAGCAACTTCTTAATTTGTTCAAAAGCTTCTTCTTCCTTGGTACCCCACTTCCAGGACTTGCCAGTACATGTTAGGTCCCACAAGGGGCTTGATATTGTCGAAAACCCAGGGATGAATTTGGCACAGAATTGGGCAGATCCTAAGAAGCTCCTCACTTCGGATTGATTTTGGGGTCTTGGTGCATCAACAATCGCTTCCACTCTCCTCTTGGAAACCTGCAGCCCCTCTCCTGTGAGAACTCCTCCCATGTACTCCATGCTCTTGGCTCCAATGACACACTTTTCATAGTTAAGGGTCAGTCCATGCTCTTCAAACTTGCGCATTACTTTGTCAAGGTTTGCATCATGCTCCTTGTGGTCACGCCCAATTACTCTGACATCATCATGCAAGTTGTAAGCACCAGGGCAATCCTTCAGTATTTGCCATATTAGCTGATGAAACTTCTCTGTGGCCATGTTGACGCCAAAGAAAAGTCGCTTGTATCGGTACAGGCCATCTGGGGCTGCAAAGGTGGTTATCACGCGAGTCAGAGTGGAGCTCTATTTGATGAAACGCCATGTTTAAGTCGAGTTTACTGAAAACTTTTGCTTCTGAAATCTCCTGTAATGTTTCTTCCACCGTAGGAACGGGTTGTTTCTCCCTGAGGATTGCACGATTCGCCTGTCTCATATCTAAACAAATGCGAATGTCTCCATTGGGCTTCTCTACGGCAACAAGTGGGTTGATCCAGCTAGTGGGACGATTGACTTTTTCAATGACATCTAGTTCTTCTAACTGCTTCAGCTTTGCTGTCACTTTCTGTCTTCTGCTAAATGGTATTCGGCGCAGGGGCTGTGCTACAGGTGGGACGGTGTCATCCTGGTGTAACTTTAGTTGATAGCCCTTTAGTTTGCCCAGGCCCTCAAAAACTGTAGGAAATTTAAGCCTGAGAGCAGCTTTGTTATCTAGAGGTTGCACACAGTCAATGCTTGCGCTGCAGTTATTAACATTGATTCCAACCTTAAGGATTGCAAGCATCTCTGACGTTTTACGACCAAGCAGAGTTGCAGCCTGCCCTGGGACTATGTAAAATTCTGCAATGGCTGACATCTTGGTCTGTGGCACAGTGACTCTTAACATGCAGCTCCCCTTAAGCTCTAGCGGTTGTGGGTGTTTGTATGCATACACATTTTTGTCACACCCTGCTAAGGGTGCTTTCCCCCCTGTTAAAGAATGAAACACATGCTCTGACATGAGATTGCAGCTGGCACCTGAATCAACAATAACATTAATTATCTTATCATTTATACGCAGTTCTAATGTTTCAAGGGCTTCACTAGTGGTGGCCGTAAACACGTAGAATGCATCATCCTCTGATTCCTCGCCATCCGCTTGTTGGGTGACAGCATGTACTTTCTCTCGTTTTCCCCCTCCTTTGGTCTGCAGAGAGGTTCTTCGTTGATTGGTTGTGTGGTTTTTGTTGCTGGTATGTTCTGGCTGGTGACGGCAACAAACAGAAAAATGGCCCAGTCTTCCACAAGATTCACAGACATGATCACGAGAGCAGCGACAGTCCTTGGCCAAGTGCCCGATTTTGTTGCAATTCCAGCATCTTCCTTGGAATTTCATTACGGAAGTAGTTTGTCTCTCAGTAAGCTCAACTCTATTAATTTCCTCATCGGGTTGGACAAGGATCAGAGCATCCTTATCATGATACTGGCTTACAACTTCTAAGAGCTTAGATAAGGTTAGATTTTCGGACCGATATAATTTAGACTTCAAGTTTTTGTCCTTGATGTGTGTTAGCACTTGGTCTCTCGTCATATTGTCTTTCTCTTCTCCGTAATCGCAATGTTCAGCTAAGCTGCTAAGTCTAGTGACAAAGTTATTTATTCGCTCACCTGGTGCAGGCCTCGCTCCTAGAAAGTTTTGTCTCGCCTTTGGAATATTCTTCTTTAACTTGAAATAATCATTTAGCGACTCCATCGCTTTCTTGTAGTCTTTAGCGTCGCCCTTCGTTTCCTCGGGAATGGTACGGAAGATCTCTCGAACGCCCGGCCCTGCTAGATGTAAAAGAAGGGCTCGTTGCTGTTTCGGATCGTCGATACCTGATGCTGTCACGAAAAGCTCAAATTCATCTTTCCAAATTCGCCAACGCTGCCAAAGAGTGGCAGGCTCGCCAACTGTGTCAAACGCCGCAGGACCAGTTAGTCCACTTAAACAGACGGCCATAGCTCAGAATTCCTGATAAGCTTGTCTTGTGTTCGACTTTTATCCTCGTCGCCAAATGTAGCAGCTTCGCAAGAGAAGAAAACACACGAGACTCCAGGAACACAACAATTCTATTAACAAGATGGCGGACTCTACACAGCACATGGTTGCAAAGATCACGTGACATAAACGTCACTACCACGACACTACATTTACCTAATAAAAGAATGTGGTTGATTAAAGTAGAGTCGTCCTGGGTGTCAAACTTCCCAAAAATTAAATCAGCTTCCTTTAATTTTCCAACATTAATGTCATTGTCCCGGAGCCAGGACAATACATGTTTCCAAAATTCACAAGATTCCTTACAGGAAAAGAGTAGGTGCTCGATGGATTCGTCCTCTTTTTGGCAGAAAGTACATAGTGGTGATTGCGTAATGCCAAAACGAAAGAGTTTTTCATTTGTAAAAACAATACAATTTAATACTTTGTACTGAAATTCCCTTAGTTTAGATTCCATAGTCGAGCTGAAGGGTAGAGAATAGATCCTCTCCCAATCTAAGGCGGAGTCAAGGTACTTGTCAGACAATTTTTTTTGAGCAGTAGGCAGTCCTTGCTTCTTTGCCTGGAACTGGCGGTAAATTTGTTTAGAAGAGACATCAGAAAATGTCAGAGAATTTCCATCGATAATGATCTTGGGAACATCTGAAATTGGAGAAATTATTGGAAGAGACGAAGAATCTTTTATTATTGTGCGCCAATGGGCTGGGATGGAGTCAATGATACTCATCACAAAAAAACTTTGTTCAGGGTTGAGCAGTAGATTTGTAAAGCTAAATGTTGTTGTATTATCACACGAAAGTAAGTCTGCTATTTTAAATAGGCCAATGGAAAGAAGATCCCTTCTAAAGACCGATTTTCTGTCAACACAAAGGAATTTGTTGTTCCAAATAATTTCATTCACAATCTCTTGAAACGAAAGTGGTACTTTGTTGTTCAAATCAGACCATGCATCAAAACACTGCTGATAGAAAGGCGGCAGCATCACGGGTAGCTTAGTAATATCTAGATTACAGTGGAGTACAAACTTTCCACCAACGGATAAAAGTTTCTCGTCGAGAAAAAACTTCCAAGGACTAGAATAATCTTCCAAATATTTCTTTAAGCAGAAAACACGTTTTGTACGAACCATTGAGTCAATGTCAAGCATATTTAAACCACCATTCTCTATGGTGGCTGTGAGGACATTTCTTTTAACTTTGTCTTTGCCATTCCAAATGAAACTGTAGAAAATAGAATCCGCAGTCTTTAGAAGTTCTTTAGAAATAGGTATGGCTGATGCCCTAAACATAAGTTTAGGAATGGCGAAGGTTTTAACTATCTGTATCCTCCCCAAAAGCGACAAGCCTCTCCACTTCCATAAATTTAGAGATTTCTTTATAGACTTTAAAGTTTCCCTATAATTTAAGTCATCCCTCTCTTTTACATTACCACCGAAATAAATTCCTAGAATTTTTATAACATTACGAAGGGTATACTTATTAGATAGATCTTCCCATATGGAACTGTCACCAAATGCTAAGGCTTCCGTCTTCTCGTGATTGACTTTCAACCCCGAACACCCTCCAAAATCTTCGAGGATGCGAAATAGGCTAATATAAGATCCTTTGTCACTTAGGAAACATGTCATATCGTCAGCAAATAAATTAAGCTTTACATTCTCGTCACCAAATTTAAAACCTTGAATGGTATCATCGTTTCTTATCCTGATCGCCAAGACTTCTAAAGCAATTATAAACAAATAAGGAGAGAGAGGGTCGCCTTGTCTTACCCCTCTTCCTAAAAAGAAAGGCCCTGTTGAAAAGCCATTGTTCAAAACACAACTTGAGGCATTTTCGTACAGCACGCGTATCCACTGGATGAAGCTTGGTCCAAAATTGAATTCGTGTAGTATCCTTATTAAATAATTGAAATTCAGAGTGTCAAAAGCTTTCTCAAAATCAACGGCTAGCAGAATTCCGGACAAGCCCTTCTGTTTAGTATACTCTACTACGTCTTCTATTGTCCTGATCGCATCGAAAATAGTCCTTCCTTTAACGAATGCATTTTGATTGAAATGGATAATCTCAGGAAGGGTCTTTTCCAAGCGTTTCGCTAGGGCTTTTGAAGCTATTTTCGCATCCATATTGATGAGAGAGATTGGGCGCCAGTTCTTTATCAATCTTTTATCCTTCCCTTTTTTTTCAATTAAGGTTATAATAGCTTGTTTCTGTGAATTAGAGAGTTCGCCATACTCAAAGGCATAATTTAAACTGTCGACTAGCAATGTTCCAATTAAAGGCCAGAAGGCAATATAGAACTCTACTGTAAGGCCGTCATTCCCTGGAGATTTATTCTTTTGGAAAGTCTTCAACACATTGTAACACTCGCCATATCCTAATTTTCCTTCACAGACGTTCCTCAGATTTTCAGGTAATTTTGGGATTTGATTTGAGTCCTTAATAAATGCAGATATAGTAGCAGAATTTGCAGAACTATTTTTAGCATAAAGATTCGAGTAGTACGATTCTAATTCATACATAATTTTTTGGGGGTCATGAGTTAAAGATCCCTTACTTGTAAAGATTTTCCTTACACTGGTTTTCTTTTTATTAGAAGTTTCAAGATTGAGGAAGTATTTGTTATTTCTCTCCCCCATTTCGTACCAAGTTGCACGAGATCGTATGATAGCGCCCTGTGTAATGAAGTCGTACAAGTTTTCATATTCTGCTTGGAGAGATTCTAATTCCTCCAGGTTTTGTGGAGAGGGGTCCTTGTCACATTTATATGAACATTCTTTTATACATTCCTCAACCTGTTGTAATTTTGCTTTTCTTTGACGAGCCTTGGTTTTACTATACTTAATGGTACACTGACGTACCCTATATTTGATTAAATCCCACAGGACACGTTTATCCAGAACCTCGTTAAATTCCTCTAACCAAACATTATAATTTGCATTAATGAGTTGACAGTACTCAGGGTCATTCACAAGATTGGAGTTGAATTTCCAAAAGGAAGGTCCTCGTACACTTTCATCCAGACCATTCATACCGAGAGTAATTGCGGAGTGGTCTGATTTAATTGCCGTTTTAATATCGACGGTGTCAATATCGACTTGTAAACAATCGCTAACCAGCCAGTAATCTAGACGCCTTTGTATAATTGGAGTTTTTTGGCGCCATGTGAATCTTGTTTCTGAAGGATTACGAATGCGCCAAATATCTATCAAGTCGTGTTCAACACATAATTCCTCGACATATTTAGCAGACTCCTTTCTCTTTTTGTTCCCTCCCTGTCCGTCTAAAACCTCATCAAGAATTACATTGAAGTCGCCTCCAACAATAGTAGGTGAATTACACTCTGCTGTCAAAGTCTTAATTTCTTCTGAGATATTTTGAAAAAATTGAATTTGCTCAGCACACTTATTTGGAGCGTAAATATTTATCAGACAATAACGCGAATCCTGTATAATTGCATCCAACATAATGTAACGGCCTTCGGGGTCAGTCTTAACTGTTTGCAGGTTAAAGTCCAAATTGCCTTTTACAAGTACCAAAACACCCTTGCTATGGCAAGTTCCATGGGAGAAGAACAAATTACCCCTCCACTGGTTCTTCCAAATATTTTCTACATCCCGAGTGCTATAAGTTTCCTGTAAAAAACAAATGTCGGCACCAGATTTACTAAGCCAACTGAATATGGCTTTCCGCTTTTCAAAGGTACGAATCCCTCGAGCATTTAAAGACAATAGTTTGAAATTAACATTGCTTGGCCCCATATTACCAAGGGAAAGGGACAATATTGCATTGGAAGATGTTTGAACAAAAGAATGCAAATTTTTTGAAAAATGCTAATGAAGTATCGATAAACACTGAGAATTGATAATTTAAGTCAAATTTAGTGGCATTCGAATAACCGTCCTCGAAAACAAAAGGAAAAACAAAGAAACATAGGGACACGTACATTTATAACGAATTGCAGAAGTAAACAAAATTTCAAAGGGCAACAAGAAAAATATCCCGAGTGCTGCCCACGAGAGTGGAACAAGTATCGAAATTTTAGCAAACCTTGAGGCTACCAAGGCTCTACCGCTCCTTGTTTTAGGACTATATTGAATAATGCAATAAGACTGAAAAACTGAAAAACGCATCCTATCCAAAAAATAATTATAAGGAATATAAAATAATTCACACAGAAAAGTTCAGAGTTTATGAAACAATCTTTCCATTAATTATTAGCTTGTCGGGTTCAGATTTACTAAAGGATACCCTTAGTCCTTTCCCTCTGGCTTCTTTGAGCTTTGGCATCATCTTTCGTCTCTTCTCGATTATTTCTTGAGGAAAATCTTGAAGCATCATGTACTCGGTACCTTTGAGTTTGAAACCCTGGCGTAGTATCCTTTCTCGATCTTGGAACCGCAAAAAGCGTGCAAGAATTGGCCTGGGTTTGCCATTATTGGATTTGCCAACTCGGTGGACCCGCTGGATCTCTATGTTACTTCTTGGGTCTTGGAAGCCCAGCGCTGTTTCCAAAAATTGGTTTAAAACTGCCCTTGTATCGAAGGCCTCACCGCCTTCTTCAGCGGTGGCTTCATTCTCTGGGATGCCGAAGAACTTTAGGTTTTCACGTCGACTATAAGATTCAAGATAAAGATGCTTCATGTGTAGTTTATTGATCTGCTCATCTTTTGTCGTAATCTCACCTCGCAGCGCTGATACTTCAATATTCAAAGTTGTGAGCCCAGCGTCCATTGTGTTGATCTCTGAATTCATCTTTCGTGAGTCTGTTTCCAATTTCTCTACCGCCGTTTCAGCTCTGGTAAGTCTAGAGGATATATCCCTCAGAGTAAGCTCAATAGCGTCCAATTTCTCTAGTTTCTTTAAAATTTTGTCCAGTGTCGGTTGAATGTCTTGGCTGTCCGTTGTGTTTGGCATAACGCAAAACGCTTCTCCCTCGACCTCAACTTGACCTTCACACCTTTCGAGATCGTTTATATTGCTTTTAGGGCGTTTTTCCGTCGGTGACGACGATTCAATGGAACTTGTGCTGCTTCTATTTGATCTAAGACGCTTTGAGGGTGTTGATATCTTTTCCATGAAAAAAAATTTCGATAAGAGCCGTAGAGCCTTTCAAACCACGACTACTCGGCAGCCATGCTCGTCCCAATCCCCCGGTAGGCGTCCTGAACAGATATAGATTACCGGTATTCCGAAATTTAAATTTTATAGCATAAATTCATTTTTACTAGGCGTCGTCCTTGGGGTCATAGCCGTCATTGATCATTGTTCCAGCTCCTAAACGATCAAGCCCGGACGTTTGATCCCTGAATGGCGAATATCTATTTTACTCAGGGCTAGATACAGAATAGTGCAACTAGTTTCCAGAAACTTGTCAGAATTGTTAAGAAATTAAAAAAAAAAAAAAAAAAAACAGAAAAAAAAAAGGAAACCATGCCAGAAAGTCTCAACCGCAAGATGCCAATTCGTACCAGGTGTTTAATTACAGAATTTGTTAATTCTAACTGCACTGCATTTGTTGCCAGCTTCCAGCGGACCAGCGCATTAAGTTTCCCTTCACCCTCCCTCTCCGTAGATCTCTGCTCAATATGTGTACTAGTGCAAATTTTCTATTGTGTCTTGTGCACCTGTCAAAACTCTCTTTCATTGGCTGAGTATAATTGTGCACCAGTCAAAGTTTCTTCTCATTGGCTGCTGCGATTCAGTGCACCAGTCGTGAAGTACTCGATCAGAGTGACGTGTCATGGCGTCAGTACTTTCAAGGGAACTTGTTTGTGGAAAGGAAGATTGTTCACTGATTGATATCGGTACCGTGCATAGAGTCATTGTCTCTTTTGCCAGCGCAGAAAAGTTTTAGTTTATTGAAAGCTTCTGGAGGCCAGATGAACTGTTCGAGTTTCCCGCTTCGAAAGAAACCTCTGGAAAGCAGCAAAAGTTTCGACAGAACATTGCGGAAGTTAAAAAAATCAGAATGTTTTCTGTTATGGCTGACAAACAGCCCCGGTTTCCAACAAAGAAAACCTTCTCTTGGCCTCCGCTATATCGACTTTTCAAAGAATATTCGAGAAGATTTTTCTGGTTTCCGCCATTGTGGAGAAGAAAAAGTCTCTTTTCATTGGTTGCTGCGATTCAGTGCACTAGTCGAGAACTATTATATTAAGTAAAGAGTGCTTGAGCATGGTGGCCAAATAAACCATTCAGTTTCCTAGTTGGCCCTCATGTTACCTATTGATGTAAGGTGGGGGGGGGGGAGGGGGTTCGGGCGGCCCAAAGGGCCGCCAAGCGGAGCCCCATAACCATGTAGGAAAAAAACCCCATGTATTGATTTTCTCATGGTCATCATGGGCAGCGTTATTGCTCGTAGGCGCGTACGCACGACGACGACGGCGGCGGCGGCGGCGACGGAATCGCGCAACATGGCGGCCATACTCCAATTTTAGAGACATGCAGCCTTGGTTTACCATGTACCTCTGATATTGGACATCCTTGTTATGAGCAATTGACACCTGTCAAAACTAGGTATCTGCTGAACCAGTATCACGTGACCATATCGCGGGCTTAAGTCCACCACTCATCGAGGTCACGTGTATTTTTGAAATTGACCGCTGACCAAATGCTGGTTTTCGATTGGATCAATTTCCACGCCCAAACTTTTACTGCAATTAACTGTATTCAAAGAAATTCCGTTTAGAAACGCATTCATATTGACTGTCATCGTGGCAATTCTTTGTCTTGAACCGACTAGCATAAACTCTGTTTTTATTCTATTCAATGTTAGCTTATTAGCAATAAGCCAGTTTTTGAGACATTGAATATCAGCGCTCATTTGTTCTTGGAGTGATGGATCTAGTCACATAAATTGCTGAATCCACCCCTGTTGCTTAAACAGTACCTACCTTGTCTACAATATAGAATTGTCTCCAACTTATTTCAGAAGACGAGCGGGGACCAAACATTCCCATGTAATATTTCTGTACTTTAGCTTAAAGAGCTAAGCGTTCTTTTTTTCTATCTATTTAAGTGTTATCATACTCCACTTACAGATTTTCTAAAGAGAAAAGGACAGGAAAAAAATACTCCCAGACAATCGATTGGTCAGAACTTGTAAAAGCTGCTGAAGAGGCACAAACTCGACTTAGTAAGTAATCAGCTTTCCGTCATAATTTTGTTAATGATCATGTTTTCACTGTTGGCCTTATGCGCCTACTGGCGCGGGGAGACGTGACGATGATGATGAAATTTTCACACAACAAGTTGTTAATTT
>JAEMPF020030614.1:0-11052 GCA_022496165.2 Catalaphyllia jardinei | reverse complement strand
CCACTTTCTTCAGAATCTCACGGACTTAAAACCAAGGGTTCGAAATTCGGAACCTTAGTTTCGGAATAAAAAAGCACCGCGTTTTTCAGGATTTTACCGACTCAAGACTAAGGGTCCCCACCTCATTTGTCGTAATTTCAACGGAATCAAAAGGGTCCGATATTAAAACCCTTGGTGTTTTAATAAACGCTTCACAGCTGCCTATAAGGAATTATAATGTTCAATTCTGAGTACCAGATTTAGCTGTCCGCTGATGTAAAGAAATTTCTTATGCACTTACAACTCGTTTTTTCACTGTCCGTAAGATTCGAAGACTTCAAGTGACAAGAAAGACTTGAAAAATGGGTGTCCTCCAAAACATGGAAAAAAATACTATACGTTTATTCTCCAAATTCCACAAAAACGCGAAATAAAGCTCGTTTTTGCATTATAAAATGTGGCCTCCGATTTATCTAAACGAGATTGTATTTTTTGTCGAACACTTACAAGGAAAAAGCTCAAAATTACAGTTTTCTGCGGAATAATGTAATTTTGGAAAAACTGAAAATAGTTTGGAAAGCGTTATTTGAGTTTGGGATGAAAAATTTAAGCTGAAAGGTTCATAGAAGTGTTCCGGAAAGACTGGTTCAATCGATCACATCAGGGGGGATTATATTATGCTTCAGGGCCTCGTTGTTTGAAAGCCGGTTAACGTTAACCCAGGATTAAACGTTCACTGAGGAATAATTTTTTCTTGTTTAAATGTTTTTACCTCTAAAATTTGGTGTAGTTTGAGATTACTACAGCTCAAAACTGAAGGGCAAACAATATAAACAGATTACGTATTTATAATAACCAGCAAGTTACAAAACTGAAATCAAAATTCTCGCTAACCCTGGGGTAACTTAATCGGGCTTTGAACAACCCAGCCCTGATATTTGATAGCGCTGATTGTTTTAAAACACTTTACTTGCGTGACGCCAAATGAATCAAACATTTTCTAAACAATTCTCGTATAGAACAAGAAATAGTCAGCTTAAGAGCTTTAATGCGTTTATTTCTTTCACTCAGCAACTGATCATGAGAAGGATGGGTTACTTACCGAAAACCAGCGTCTTAAAGCGACAATTGTGGACATGGAGGTAAGGTTTTCTGAACTTCTGAAGAAGTCTGTTGATAAGGAATGGTGCCATAAGGTAAGCCTGGCAGAAAAACAAAATTTTAAAAAAATACTATTGAATCAGTGATGCAGGCTACTGGCGGGCAGTTATAATGACGATGATGTAGGCTCTTTGGAAAAAAAATCCGAGTTCCCAGCATCGGTAGAACCAGTGATCTACCTTACAGAAGCTGAATGCTTTACTGCTGGTCCATAGAACAAGGTTCTGATGTGACAGACTACTCTCATATACGGCAAGGATTTTTTTGTCAATATAGGAGGCATGTGTCAATCATCAGAGGCTAGTTGGTCACTTAACGCCAAAACTTATTTTGTTGGTTATTAAATTTTCAATGATGATTGATACATGATTCATCAGAAAGTTTCCAAGAATTGGAGCGAACTCAACGACAGTGTAATTACATCGATTGATCAGCGCGATGCAATTATACTATTTCCATATGTCCATATAACTCAATAAAGAGGGCTTTTGGTCGCAGCTATCGTTTCTGTTGTTTTGTAGAAAGAAGTTACCGCACAACGTGAAATGCGTTTGACAGCCGAGAAGAAGCTAAACGCACTTCAAACAAATATGGACAAAAAGAAGGAAAAAGAGCAAAACGAAATGCTCGGAAAGTTGAAGTGGGCTGTCAAAGAAGAGATTGCCACTTTGAAATCACAGGTTTGTCTGAAAATTCTAGCGAGGGTTAAGACCTTTTTAATGAGACATTGTTGAGACTAATGATAAAAAGAAACACCTTAATTAGTGTTTGTAATCTGCGAGGTCATATGCATATCTGTGGTTGTGTGGTATCATCGGATTGTAGGCGAGAAAAAATGCTTAATGAACAAACGAATAGGACGTGGGACTAGTAGACAAATACTATCGGCTCGTGTTTATCGTTTACTTGTAGAAACAAGAGGCTCAGCAAACTGAGAAACTATTGATAGCTGACAAGAGGCTAGCTGAACTTGAGGCTAATATGGATACAAAGAGGGAAACAGAGAATAAGGAAATGGTTAAGCAGCTGAAGTCAATAATGAAAGAAGAAATCGCTGCGTTGAAATCAAAGGTACGTATGTGAAACTCACAGTACGTGTTACGTGTGTGATCTAGTTGTCTAATAATTTAACGCTTTTTATTACTATACTAAGTTAGCTCAGAGGGTCAGTCACAGCACTCAACCAGTCTTATTGCTGTATAACAAGAAAACAGTTTTATCAACTGGGTTGATAATGTGAATTGACCACCATAAAGAGATTCGGAAGCTGGCGTCTCGAGCGTTAGCGCTTCGTCGGAGCGAATGATTCGCTTCGAAGAAGGGCCAGCTTCCGAATCTCTTTACGGTGGCCAATTCACATTATCAACCCAGTTAATAAAAGCAAATTATCTGGTAATACTCCCCACTGACGCAGCACCATAGTTTCTTTAGAAACTTACTCCCTTTATGATTGCTGTATTGCCGATCGAGGAACTATCCCAATTATTTCGTTGTAGTTTTATGGCTTTCTTAACTTAATTAACTTAAATATCAAAGATTTTTTCTTCTTCTTTCCTTAGTTTGCTATCCTTTTGCTTGCATGAGGTTTACAGTAATAGTGGGCTATTTCATAACTTCTTTAGTCCTGTAATGAATCTCTCATTAACTTAACTTGTCCAGGACCGTTGTGCAAGAATATCGGTCCTTGTTTCCGCGCTCGGTCCGTGTGTCAAGACCTTAAGCCGTTAAGGCCTGGCTAAATTAGGAAACATTGTTGCGGAAACATTGTTTCTTGTTATGTTTCCTGGGGTGGCTAAATTAGCGGGAAACAAACAAAATGTTTTGCTACCCCGGTGGCTAAACGAGGAAACATTCTTTCCGAAAACAAATGAGCTACGCATGCATTCAATGATAGAAGTCTACATGTTTTCGTCCCCAGGGCTATACGCAGTACATGTAAATGTATTAAAACATGGCGTTCAACCGGCAAAAAAACAAAAAATAGCTACTTTGTGTATGATAATAGCTTGTTTGGACGACGAAGGTGAAGGAATCCGAAAGAAAGGCCCAGATAGAGATTGGCTGAGAAGAAGAGCGGAGAGAGGGTCCTATACAGGCATCGTAACAGAATTGGCAGCTGAAGACCTCCCATCGTTCAAACATTATATGCGTATGGACGTCAACTCCTTTCGCCGCCTTGTTGAGGTGACAAGCCCAAGGATCGTAAAAAGGAACACAAGAATGCGCTCTCCAATATCACCCTCAGAAAGACTAGCCCTAACTTTGAGGTTCCTTGCGACGGGCGAGACATTTCGTTCCCTTGCACAGCAAGAAAACCCTCGTTCACGATTAATTTTCCCAAACGGTGAATACCAGATAAATCCTGGATTAACTGTCCATTTTCTAATACCGAAAAACGTTCTGTTAATTCGGTGTTTTCCTTGAGTGAACGCCAAGAAAACATGAGGTTAATTTATTGTTTTCATGCTCTTGAAAAACGCCGGGGAACACCTTGTTTTCCATTGCGTTTTCTTTCGTTTACCCGAGCGGATTAATGCAGTGTTTGTAGGAGGTTTTCCGAGTCTAAATACTGACGGTTAACACCAGGTAAACTACACGTTCACCAGCAATTTTCCCTAATTGAGAAAACTTCCATTTAACACCTTGTTACCCAGGCAGTGAGGCCTGGGTTTATTTTGGCCTTCATTTTTTTTTCCTCGTTCAGTCACATATCGCCGTCTGGTCTCTACAGCGCATGCGTCACCTTTACAGCAGTTGTCGTCGTGAAAAAGCTACTGGATTTCTAGGGCGATGAAATCACATGCAAACGAACACACCGTTCGCGGTAGACTAACACTAAATGTCGTTAAACGTTTTCGGAAAGGGTCGGTCTGCAAGGCTTACGAGAGATCAACAATTTACGAGCAAACGTTTGGAGTGCATTTATCAATAATCATGTAATATGCCAAAGGAGCCATCTTTCAACCGGGGCTATCGACTCTTCACCTTGATAAAAAGCATCTTCAGAAGCGTCATCGTATTTTTAGACGTGATCGTGAACCAAGTAGGATCCCAGCACGAACTCATAACGTCTGAGCAACAAGAGCAGAAAGGTTAGAGAAAATGTTTCTATTGTTTACGAATGTATTTGTTCGAGTACACCTTACTAAAACGCTCTGAGAAACTTCGTAACGTGTAATTAAGTTAAAATCTCGAACTAAACGATATTCTCTCGTTATTTTCTTGTAACAGAGGTATGTGTCTTCTCAAGAATGAAACCCATGTACCGAATTATTGTACATTTAAGATAAAAGAAACTAATGTATGAGTTGACCCCAGCAAAACAACTCTTGGATTGTACTGTCACGCAATCCTGAAGCAATAAAAAGATTATTGGAAAACCATTCAGTGGATAAAGTCAAGAAATTGTAATGTTATAGGAAATTAATAAAGATTACACTTCTATAACTTTTAAACCTGCGTTTTCCCAAACCTGAGATATTCCTCGAATTATTTTGAACAAATTTACAGAGCCCAAGGTGGCTCTATGTCACGCACCACTATAACTCTGAAATTCAAAATGTCTCTTTCGTTTGAGAAATGAAAAACAACAAACATCAACAACGGGAAAGGCTAAACAAAGTAGACTGAAATGTTCAGAGGCTGATGTAACAATCTTGACTCACTTTACGTGCTAAAGGTCTGTGTACGAGTAATAAGCTATTAATCGATTCCAAAAAATGCAATCGAAGGCAGAATAGCTTGAGGACATCGATTCGATTGAATTTCGCACGACTTCAAATGCAGAACATTTAAGTTCAATTGCAATATAGCTAGTGCTTCTCAGTATAACGACTGCCTGGGTACACGCAGCAAGGCGTCTAGTTTTTATATGCATTCACCGGCTAGTTTTTATATGCATTCACCGTAGTTTTCCCGAGCCGGTAAATGTGGTGTTTGTCCGACGTTTTCTGGGTGTAAATGTTGACGGTTAACACCAGGAAAAATACACTTTGACTAGCAGTTTTCCCGCATTAGAAAATTTCCACTTAACACCTCGGTTTCATATGCCTTCACCGTAGTTTTCCCGAGCGGGTAAATGCATTGTTTGTCCGAAGTTTTCTGGGTGTACATGTTGACGGTTAACACCAGGAAAACTGCACTTTCACTAGCAATTTTCCCGCATTAGAAAACTTCTATTGAACACCTCGTTTCGCTGCATGAAATGTCATGTATAACGAGATGTAATGAACCCGTATACATAGTGTGTACGGGCTATATATACGGAAAGGTACAGATGTATACTGAAGTACATCTATGAGGCCTGCATAATGATGAGTGTTCGTCTGGACTCTTACACTAATGTATACTGCCCTGTGAAGATTACCTATAACTAACCTAGTGTAAGGGAACCTTATGTGATTGAACAAAGCAAATTCAACTTGTTTGTTCTTCAGTCACGGTTGCATCACAAATGAAGGAAGTGAAGGCTCCGATTGCTGAAAACAGAGTTGTTATGTAAAATGTACCCTGTGGTAACGAGTGCTTCGTACATAAGAACTCACTTAGCAAACTTGACGGCAAGTGAAGGAAGCTTTAAGTCTGATAAACAGCTAATAAACACACGTCTTATTATCGCGTCTTTGGGCTTCTTTGCGGATTTCGTACAGGATTAACTTTTCCGTAAAAACATAAATAACGCATCTTTACTACGCTTCTTGATGCTATTGCGTAAAGATATCCAGATATTAAGGGGCAGTATAATTTTGTCTAAGGGTTTTGTGCAAAATTGATGATAGTTACGTTTACTTTTGTCTTTTCTGGCATGCAGACCAGATATTCAAATCAATATTAGCCTAAGGCTAAAAAGAAGGATAATTTTAATTAACATCATCCAGATTCATCGTTTTTGCATAAACCCTTCATTTAATTTTTCTGTCAGATTGTTTGCTTCTTTGCTAGTTTAAAAGTTTAACACTATAAAAGGCCTGTTATTTGATGAAGCTGGCTACTGGCTTATTAAGAAATGCAATTTATGCTGTGTTTACACTGTTACTCAACATGTTTACAGTCAACATGTTAGACAAACCACATTTCCTGTGAACATGCTTAATTTACGCAGTTTTATTATGATTATGGCAACCAAGTGTTGGAATTCCAAAGTATTGATTAAATCGCATAATAAGATAGTATCTGTTTCTAACAGGCCTACTTTTGCTAACGATTATAGCTGCCATACAAGAATTTTCCAAGTAGTTTTGTTAGGAAAGTGTATTCAAAGTCCTAAAATAGTAGATGCTGACTCGACACACACTGTATGTTCAAAACCCACATTGTGTAGTATGATACTGAAATACTCTTACAAATTGGTGTTTTAGTATCTGAGTTACTGTTTGGAACAAAAATTGACTCAAATGGCCTTTAGAACAGATAGTAGATACTCTTTTTTTATTCTGTATTATCAAATGATTTATTTTGAATAGCTTTACTGTAATTCAAATTTAAATTTTTGCTATAAAAGCTAAGCAGGTTTTATTTTCATGTAGCAATACAGTGCGTGTGGTATTACCTGGACAAAATGATACAGTGTTTTCAAAGTAAGAAAGGCTTATGTTCTTGTTGGGAGGGTGATTTTGTGCTTGTCAAATAGATATTTTTAAATAACATTCCCTTTAAGAGTCAAGTGAAAGAACTTTGTTGCTAAACTATGTGTGTTACAACTGGTTTGTTAGGGTAGGAAAATATAATTAAAATTACGCTCGTATTTTATGTGAATCATTATTGTACATCTGTAGGTAGTAAACAGCGCTACAGAATTTTAAATAAATCATGCTTTTAAAATTAGCAATGCTTTTTGTTTTTGCTGTTTGACTGTGAAAGGGAATGAGCTTAAGTCCCCTGAACATTGGTAGCCAGCGGGTTGTGGGACATTGTGTTTTCCGAAATTTAACGGCATTTGCCGTTTTGGAAAACAAGGGAAAATGCCGGTTTTCAATTGTAAACCGCGTGTGAACGTGAATATTTACACCGGGAAAACATCTGTGAACACAGGAAAACAGGACATTCGCCAAGTGTTAACAGAGCGGTAAACTCCAGAAAACATGCGTTTTCCGGTGTTCACCGTAATGGGAAAATACCGGATAATGGAACGAATACTCCAATTCACTGACAGCAAAACAATTGGAAAACCTTGGATTTTCCGATCGGTGAACACCAGTAAATGTAAGCAAATGCCACGTCTAGCGTAAATTCGTCGCGCGTTTTCTAAAAGGTAAACGCCAATTTTTTTGCCGTGTTGAGTTCCAGTGTTGAGTTCCAGTTTCGAGTGAGTAGAACTGCCATCTCATACATTGTGCTTGAAGTGTGCGAGGCCATATTATCTGAGTTGGGAGCCTTGTGTCTGCAATTCCCGTCCGCAGTAGAAGAATGGAAAGCAATACAAATCAAATTTAGGGAAAGGTGGAATTTTCCACATTGCGTGGGAGCTCTAGACGGGAAGCATGTTGTCATGCAGGCGTGTGGACAGAGCTCGCTTTTTTTATAACCGACAAAGGGAGTCACTCCATCGTATTAATGGCTCTTGTTGGACCAAGTTATGAAATAATCTGGTGTAACGTGCGGGTCAACTGATGAGTCTCAGGCGGAGGAGTGTGGAATCGAACTGACCTCTGCGATGCTCTGGAAAATGGCAAAATAAATGTCCCAATGCCCCAACCATTGCCAAACCGAACACAAGACTGCCCCTACGTAATTGTAGGAGACGATGCTTTTGCCTTGAAGCCGTTTTTCATGAAGCCTTATCCTCAGCAAGACCTGGACCTTGAAAGACGGATTTGTAACTATCGTTTCTCGCGAGCTCGGAGAATAGTGGAAAATGTTTTTTTCCTTCTTGTCAGTCGATGGCGAATTTTTCGTTCTCCAATTCCCCTTCAACCAAACAAAGTGGCCGCCGGGGATTCATTTTCATCATCTTCCGTTGCCTTTATCGTTTTCATTATGTCAAAGCCCTTTGTGGCATTATGAACAATAACAAGAAACTTCAGCATTTTGTACATCGCTTAAACATCGCTTGTCGGTTGACCTGACTTCTTTTTTCCTTCCAGGGCTTGTTTCCTCATAATTTGAGACCTGATAATTTTTCACTTGCTCTTGTAATCCTCTCAGCTGATATCATATTTGTCGGACATCAGTAAATCGATTTGCGAGTACGCCACCTCCTTAGTGTCCCTGTTCATGTAGTCCTTATGACCCACGTCCCAGAGACAAGGCCTTTCCTCATACAGCTTAATTAGCATTTCGATTTCTTCATCTTTCCAATTCCTTTCTCTTTCCTTTCCTTTTTTTTTGAGCGTGACCTGCTTCAATCTCTTCCCAGTCAGCCATTTTGATTGTTGTCAGTACACCTCGCCTTGCTACTGAGCGAGCGGCACTGGAACCTAGTCAAAATTGTTTTCATGGTGGCTAAACTGGGAAACATTTGCTTCGGACGCAAAATTTGTGTCCGGAAAGCAAAAATGCTTTTGACTCCAGAGAAAAACATTTTTTGTTTCCGAGCAACAAAATTTGTTTCCGCAACATATGTTTACCGCGCGGCTAAACTGGGAAACATTTGCATCCGCAACAATGTTTCCGCAACGATGTTTCCTAGTTTAGCCAGGCCTTTATACTCATCAGTAGAGCATAGCTCTCACGTTTATTCAATAATTATACATTCTGTCCATTTATCATGGCAGCTTCTCCATTAGTTTTGGACAAAACCAATGAACTTAGGCTCAAGTTAATAAGTTCGTTAAGGTGAATAAGTGATATTTCTTATTCACTGGACACTGAAGTACTTAACGCCGTACTACACTGCCATTAGTTTATATGTTATTTATTTTCCAGGTTTCTTTTGAAAAGAAAACAAATGACTCAGGTGAAGAAATGAAGCTGCTTAAGTCCAAGGTAGGTTTTGTGGTCGCTTTCCTTGATTTTGGGAGGAAAATTAATACAAATTAACACGCAAAACCGGACTCTACTTCTGATAAATATCCAGCAGTCTCAATAGCCCTTTTTACAGTTCCCGGCGCCATATTGGATTTGTAACCGCGCAAACACGATAGCGAGGCTCCCGGTGACCCGCGTAATACAAAAGCAGTAAATACAGCTGATCGCAATAGGCTTCTCACGTTCAATCGCTTCGAAAACAGTCGAAAATGGTGCTTGTTTACCAAGATAAGGAGATTTCAACGCTAGAGGATATCCAGAAGTTAAAAGTGAAAGATTTGAGGGAGATATTACGTTCAAATTCGGAAGCGACGGGCGGAATTAAAGCGGACTTGGTGTTAAAGGTATACGCTATTCTAATGCGTAATGTGCTACGACCGGGTGAGAATCAACAGCAAACAGCCGATAATATTCCTCAGAATGATCAAAGTACTGCAGAAAATGGAGGCGAATTCAAGTATGATGATACTTTACGAAGAATCTCGGCTCACGGATGGTCCACTGATTTGCGTCAGCTCCCCGAGCTGAATTTCATTCAGCTTTATGATTACCTTGTTGTGTCAACTCGCAAGTACCGCCACATTGTTCTCAAGGGAACAAACTACAAGAAATTGAAGTCGTATCAATTTTTCTTTGAAGGGAACGTTAAGAGGCTGGAAAGCAAATCCTATGATGGCAAGACGTACGTGAAAGCCACTGTTCTGCCATCGATGAAAAAGTCGCCTTACCGCGTGGTCGTGGAGTTCACACCTCAGTGTGATATATTACGCTCAGCCTGTACCTGTCCCGCGGGGCTTGGCGTGCAAGGAAAAGGAAAGTGCAATCATATAGGAGGTGTGCTGTTTGCCTTAGAAGACTTCACAAGACGCGGTCTTCAAATTCATCCTGAACCTCTGTCTTGTACATCGCGTCTTTCTGTATGGGTTGTTCCACGCAATCAGAGCGTTGCAGCCAAACCCCTTGACCAGGTCTTAATAAGAAAAATAAGGTTTGGAAAGAAAAACATCCGCCTCAAGCCAAAGTTGATAAACTTCGACCCAAGACCACCACAACAGCGCAACAGGGATGCAGAAGGGTTCAAAACTTTAAGCGAAAACCTCCAAAACTGTCTGCCTTCAAGCTCATTCTTCCTCTTTCACGACCTAAAATCAAACTGTTCTGAGGAACCCACCCTTCAAGAGACTGAAGAGCAAATCGAGGAAACTGTTGCCTTCACCGACAGCTATGACATAGCTACTAATCGCTTTAAAACTATGATCGATGAACATGTTACGAGCCTAACCATTACACCAGAGGAGATCAAGGAAACTGAGAGGCTGACCAGAGGGCAATCAAAAAACGATTTTTGGTTTGAAAAAAGGAAAACTGTATTAACAGCATCAAATTTTGGAAATGCTGCCAAAACAAAAGTGGAGCCGTCAAATAAAATAAAGGCAATACTTTATGGTAACTTTACAACTGAAGCTGTCCAATATGGAATCGAAAGTGAAGAAAAAGCTGTAAATTTATTTATAAAGGAAATGGGTCAGGATGGAATCAGAGTAAAGGTGGAGGAAACGGGATTGTCATTGTCAAAGGACAAACCATACCTCGGCGCAAGCTTGGACAGAATAGTGACAATAATGGACACTGGTGAAAAATGGGGGATGGAGATCAAGTCTCCTTTCAGCAAAGCTGGCATGACTGTCGATGAAGCTTGTAAAGCAAAGAATTTTTTCCTGGAAAAACTAGCTGATGGGTCTGTTCAACTGAAAAGGAACCACAACTACTTTTGTCAAATTCAAGGTCAGCTGTACTGTTCCCTCATACCCCTTGAAGGCATTTTTTTAGTAGTGTACTTTGGAGAAAACATGCCACTGTTTATTGAAAAAATTCACTTTGATAACAGCAAATGGCGCGATGACTTGTTACCAAAGATTGATTATTTTTATCGAAGGGCTTTTTTTC
>JAEMPF020030613.1:0-10000 GCA_022496165.2 Catalaphyllia jardinei | reverse complement strand
TTACGTTCAGTCGCTTTGCCTAGAGAGGGCATAACATCAAGTTATGAATCACATTTTTTCTCATTAAATTGTTCTCTCTCGATCTGTCAGCTCAAGTCTTGACAAATCATATTGAAGGGAAGGCAGTAACGACCCTTTGGTCTTTGGCGTCGTAGATCACAGTCAAACATACGTTAAGTGACCTAGTTTTTCCGTTAATCCCCACTGGTGCACTGAAATTCTTTTTCAGCACATACCTGTTCATATCAGAACGGTGAGGCGTCACGGTATCTTGACAATTACAGGCCTCTTGGACTAGTCTCCATACAGAGGCTTCTTCAGACGAAAGAAAATAACTCTTTCCCTGTTTCACTGGCAGCATATGGTTTTCCTTCACGTGTTTTTTCGCAACATCATTTAGTGCACTGCCAGCTATCCTCGCTAACTTCTCAACATCCTTCAAATCATTAAATAAAGCCATTCTGTTGAAGCCGGGATCAGTTTTTGTTCGTCTCAGTGGCCTGTTTGCAATCTTCCTTGGAATTATTGTGCGTTAGAAGTGCAGTCAGCTGTTTACTTCCCTCAGCAGCGCTAGGGATTATACTGGCACGGTTTTTGATTTCGGTCGATTCACTGGTGGTTTTAGAAAACTTACAGACTGGATACTTGCTTGAAGTTTTACGTTAGAATCGGTCAGCTAAGGGATAAATATTGAGAAAATTTTTAGTGGAATGCTTGATTCCACAATTATAAGGTTATATCCAACAAAAGAATAGTGACCTCTTTTAGATTCTTAGCCAATGAGGAAAAGGTTCCGGCCGACAATGAAGGTGCAGCGGTGCTAAAAGTTCAGCACGTGCACAAGATCCTTCTTTAGTTCAACCTCGTTTCCAGTAGAGAGAGGACCCTGGGAAGGAGGTGTTCCAGTTCCAGTCTCCCAATAAAATCCAACATGGCGTCTCTTCCATTCGTTGGAACTCTAGAATCAGATGACGATGTAGACCAATTAGACAATGAAAGTGATAGCGACGAAGAACCAGAGAAGGTATATCGCCATTACTTTTATACATATGCGCCTTTTATTCCTGTTTCTGAAAGATTCGTTTTGGTCTGCAGCCTGTCAAGAGAGGGAAAACCAAGAAAAGAGAGAGATCGCTGTTTGAGGACGACTTTCAGTTCTTCTCAGGAGAACTGGAGGATAATTTTCAAGATCCATGGAATCTCGACGTTGCTATTAAGTTTGCAAAGCAGAAGCAAGAGTCGGTAAGTTGATAGATGTAGCTGGGAAGAGCTAATTTTCTTTTTGTCTCGTTAATTATAGAAATGATGTTAATAATGGCCACGTGCTTCTATATATACTGAAAACTGAAAACTTTATATATGCGGTCATAGTTAGTACTAACTATGATGAGATGCAGATTATTCTTTTTAATCGACTCTTTAATGGAGGCTAATGTATCTATTTTCAGAATCTTAATTCATCGAGTCTTCAAGATAAAATAACAAAGAGAAGAGAAACAAGGCGGAAGGTATTCGCTCAATAAATATGCAGATAATAGCCTCTTCCAGGTGTTCAGCTCATGGGGTCACCAGGATCATGGAGGTGGCACCGGCTTTTCCATTCATCGAAGACATTACTCATGGGAAGAATTTGTTTTTTTTGCGTGCTGTTTTTCATGCTGTGTCTCACTGACTGAATGCCTGGAAGAGGGTATGCTGCTAAGGCCACAACACATAAGTTTAATAAAATAAATTATTAAATACAGTCAAATCTTCTGTAGGTGACCACCTAAAATGTCAAGCCTACGTGGTCGCTTGCAGGAGATGGTCGCTTATGAGAGCTTGGATTATAATTTTGGGTCTAAATTTGTAAACCCTCATTAACATACATGTATGACCACTGTAGAGACTTACTCTATGGGGACGTGCACATCTAACCCATGTAGTAACTGTTAGTGGTCACAAAAAATATTTTATAAGCTTTCCAAAGTATTTATTCAGAGTATCACTCTGTTAAAGTACCAAATAAGATGATGATGTAAGTCTCGTAATAGTTGCAAAAATAGTAAATTGAATTCTTTAAAATGTTGTCTAAGGGGAACTGAACATCAGCTGTAGGAAGTTTGACAGCCTATAAATAGTTCAGGTCATTTAAAATTATATGTTAACTGATAACTTTTCTTGAGTGACAGTAAATCAGTTCTAATTTTCTGCAAAGTGGTTGCAACCAGAGTTTTGACTATATTATAATAATATAATAATTATAATTGACATGTAATTTTAGTAGAGAAGATATACTGTATATTATACCCATTATGAAACAGCCGTTTTCATTTAAAATTTAGTTTGGAATTTTAAACTAGTAATTGTGAAGGATGAACTACAGCATGTATCTTTATAGTTATTTTGTTTTTCATCATGAATAAATTTTGTTACAGTGTATGAACATTATGCAGTACCTAGACATGTATTTGATTTTGTGTATACTACATGTAAATTTAACAGTACATGTATGTGTTAATGGTGAAAAAATTGATTTGGTATGCAGGTATTGTAGCTAGAAACTGGCAAACCGAGGTACTTGCATTGGTAAAAAAAAATTGGAATTGAAGGGTTACATGGAAGATTGTTCTAGCAAACTGCTTTCCACTTCCTTCTGTGAAAAAAGGAGAATTTGGCATGAGATAAAGAGTCACTTAGGCAGGGCTTAAAATTGCAACTCAATGGTCACCAATGTGACCAAAAATTGAGTAATGGCAACTAAATTTTCAGAACTGGTCACCAGCTGGCAAGTTGTAGGAATTGCAAGATAACCACAACCCAACTTTTGTGCATTTTATTTACATGTGCTAAGCGCCAGTGGGTTCTTCCCAAACTGGGATCGCAGGTGCACTACATCGCCATTGCCGCGAGAAAAATGGTGGCAGATGCCAATCAGTTGTTAGAGGAATATTACGTGACTTTTAATGTTATAGACATGAGATGACAAGATGACGAAGTTACGTATTTAGGTGACAAGATGACCAGATGCAAAGTGATTTATTCTGACAAGATGATGAGAAAAAATTACACTAGTTAAAAAGCACATCTTGAAAAGGAAAACAAGAGGTTGCTCTCATGCATTTCCCTAAATGAAAAGGATAAAACTATGTACAATGAAGAATATATAAAATAAAAAATTAAATGACTATTTACAAATATATGAATCAAGTCACTGACAAACAATTAAAATTAATGTATATTCAAGAAGCCATTTACCAAACTCTCAAAATGGATCAGGCTTCCAGCCTCAACAATAGGACCCGGCTGGAAGACTATTCCAGTCCCGCACAATTTGGATGGTTGATGATTCAGCCAGAAAGTTTATTGCTATTTAGAATCTTTCATCAGTTGTACATGTAAATCCAGAGAAGGTAGATCTAACCAAGCTGCCAAAGGACATCCTTGGAACCAGCCTAGTTCCAGTCAACAATAAATGGTGCAACACAGTCTGCTATGTAATAAAGTACTGCATTTTGAAGAATGCCGGAAGAAGTAGCAAAGGGAAAATATGAAAGTACTTGTGTATGCTTTGCTCCTTTTAAAATGACTTTTATCACCTTTGGACCAGAGACTTACATGTATCGCCTGAGAACAACCGTCCATGTAGCCTTATAAGTCTCACTAATCCTGTTTGTAATCGTTTTATCTCTTCAATTGTGACTAAGTTGCATGCAAAGTAACAAACAAAATGATGTTCATATGTGAGTTACATGTAAAATAAAAATATTGGTGACCAAAATGTTCGATCTGGCGATTAAATTTTTCCCATTAGTTGCCAGCTGGCTCCTGAATGAAAAAGTTAATTTTTAGCCCTGCACTTAGGTCTTTTTTAATGCACCGACCTCTTCAATTTCATCATTCATTTCAAGTTCAAGTAAAAATCTATGCATTAAAAAAAGAAATTAAAATAGATCGTGAGAACTGTCCATTGCCTGCTGTGGGTAACAATTTTCAGTTGACCATTCAATTGTAAGTCCCTGTTGTTAAACTCTGAAAAGAAGTTTATCTAAATAAACTTCATTTTATTCAACTAGTAGGGAACGTTCAGTATATCAATATTCTAGAATGGCCCAGAGGCTTTCAGGACAAACTTCTATTAATATTTGGTGTTGTTTTGTATTCAAGTGTCTTTTGGGAATTGAGAGACAAAAACACTAACCTTATTCTATAAATAAAAAAAATTACAATTTTGACCTGAAAGCCTTGGAGAGCTCCACATTAGAGTATTGGTTTATTAGCAACATGCTGTGGAATAGCAGTGAATTTGAATCTACATTCTTTCAAAAATCAGTTTATTTTCGACAGTTACACTGTACCTTTATATCTGGGAGAATACATTAGTCAGCCATCTGCAAGACATAGCGGTCAAAACTGTAAGTTTCTTGTACAATTGTGGGTGATCTGAGGCTAAAGAGATGGCAAGGGTATCACTGTTGTCTGGCCATTGAATGTAGACAGTCATATGCATTCAAGTTACTGTAGTTAAGTTTGTTTATTAATATTGGTGATGCAATGTGCAGTTCCAGAAAATATCCATACTCCCCAACCACAGAAGGGATTGGAATTTCCTGGGGGGTGGTTGGTTCTGTAAGGCCAAGAAATTTAAAGAAATGTATGAAGCTTAATTGGAATTTCCAGAGGGGGGGGTGTCTTAGAAAAAAATGCCTTCTGTGGGGGAGGTATCGATATTTCTGGAATTGCACAATGTTGAAAACAGCATTCTTGTGTTTAAATTTGCACAGAAAAAATCTAACAAGGAAAACGAACAGAATATAGCTGAAGCTGAAGAAGAAGAAAGTGCTGAGACTGAGGAGAAACATGAAGAACTGGACTCAGTCAAAGAAGATGGAGAGGAAAGCATTGGTTAGTTAAATTAAGCACAGTTTTTGGGATGTCTACTCTAAGTGGGAAGAAAAAAGTGTGTCGAGATGTGGGATTGTCAAAACTTAAAATTTAGCGGTCATCTTTCCTCATTGCGCCATGGGACGCATAAGGGGTGAATAATGCTCATAAGCCAGAGATAGCGAACCAATCAGATTGCTTAAAACACTAAGATCACTTAGTGTGTATATACTAATGTTATTTATAAGGCAAGAATATTTTAACCCTTTAACATTTCTTTTTTTGAGGGCTTTCCTATAGTGGCAAGTTGTCACTGGTATGGAAGCAGACAAAATAATAGAAACCTTAGCAAACTATATAATTATGGGTTTTAAGAGTACCAAATGCTGTTTGCATTTCACATCTACTTTTGCTTGACAGACGAACCCCTGTGGATTTGTGATGTCATAAATGTGCAGTTTTGGTTACATTTAACCTAGAAAAGTTAATTATTTTTGTTAATTCAATCAAGACAATTAACGAGCTAGGACCTGTTTAGGACTTACATCTGAAACAATAATCTGTAACAACTTGACTGCAAAAGTTTCAATTAAATGCATTAAATGGTTTTCAATATGTGCTTCTTTGAAGTTGGCAGATTTGATAAGCTTAATTAGCATATCTTGCAATGTTTGAGATACAGTTAATTGACACATTTTTTACTGGTCTCTGGCTTAATTATGCTCTACTAAAAAGCGAGGTCTTGTCATAGTCGAGACTATGTGATCAACTTGAAAACCTATTTAATTTTTCCATGACATGCTTATAAAGTCATTGTTCGTTGGCAAACAGTAATTTAAAAGAAAAAAAATTAAAGGGTTAAGAAGCTCTTTTCTGCGAAACAAAATGCAGACTGCAGACTGGGGACAAAATGCAGACTAGGTACAAAATGCAGACTGCAGACTGAGTACAAAATACTGACTGACATATAACTTACCTACTGGTAGTTTCCATTTGAAAGTGAAGTTTATGTGGAAAATGTTCTTATGTCATTTAGGAAGTATTGTAGAGGGATGAGTCTAGTCAACATGAGCTACCAGATTAGAATATTTTACCAAAGGCTAATAAGCTTAAAACCTTTTCTGTTTTAAAAAAACGTACTGTACGTTATTTGTGGGAGATGACATTGTAAGGTTATTGTGGGACAGTAGGTAACTTATGAAATCGAATGTTATCTTGTTTCCAACACAAAAAAGCAGTTTTTCTTATCAGTCTGAATTTTAAACTCAGTCTGCATTTTGTACCCAGTCGGTAGTCTGCAGTCTACATTTTGTACCTAGTCTGCATTTTGTACCTGGTCTGCAGTCTGCAGTCTGCATTTTATCCCAATCTCTGAATAATAATTGTCAGTGACTATCTGTAGCAAGTGCCAAGTTATTAGATGTTTAAATCATAGTATGGAATTCTACATTGTGTATAGAAGAGGAAGAAAACAAAAACATCAATGAAAGTTTTGCAGAGCAATAATGCTTATAAAAAAATCAAATAGAAGGTAAAAATCCACATAGAGTACTCAGTAGTTAAATCAGAGCAGACTGAGGTAAAGAGCTGGATTACAGTAGTTGGTCTGAGACATATACTTACTAATGAGAGTTTAATGCTCCATCTGAAGCAATCATCGTAGTTGCCTGATGATTGCAATTCAATTCTTGTCCAAGGTTGTAAAATGTAGTCTTTGATCGAGGATTGCTCAGAAACCTACCATACAACCCATGATGAAACTTTCACAGTTGATTTGTAGGGGTGAGTCATGTTTCTAAAGGGGCAAAATTTCTAATCATTCTGTAAAACTTTTGAACTATTTTTGATTTCACATTTTCTTAGTTTGCAAAAAGTCTATGTTACGGTTTTTTGTTTACTTTGCATGAATGCTAAATCGAAGCCAGCTTTTTATTCCTGAAATTTTGAGGTGGGGTCATGCAGGTAGATTTTGAGAAAATGGGATTTAACCAACTAGTGCCTAGTCTCTTTTCAGGTACTCGGTCATATATTTTGGCCATTTGTTGACGTTTGATTGTTCGAGTGTCGCATAGAATGGTAAAAGAAGTATAAACACACAGTAAATAGAGAAAGGAAAAACATGTTGGAACATTTTTAAAAGAGTAAACTTAGAAGGTTTGCTGTTATAATCTGTCAAAACAGTAGTAAGCCACTTTAATTGTGATACAGAGAGAAACTGAGACTCTGAGACAGCTTTGTACTATAACGTTGAGATTTTGAGATCTGCATAATCGCTAAAATGATGAGATGGCGAGATCCTTGAAATTGAAATATAATTTTACAACCTGCAGAGTTTTTGAAGGACCAGTTGCAACCTCTATTTATTCTGTACAGAGTTTTGTCGGCTAAGGTCTTGTAGTTCTATATTTTTAAATAATTAAATTAAATCAGATTTGTTTTCCTTCTTTTCTTAAATTGAAGGTACAGCAAATACCATCTTGCCTTGTGATGAACAAGAAAGCAGCTCTGAAGATGATGAAATCACTGATAAGGTGTTGATTGAATTGTTTTGACTTTGTCAGTGAAAGATTTGCATTAAGAATTGGTTAGCAATACATGTACATGTATTATAGATCTTCATTAAAAGACAAAATCTTTATAATGTACTGCTACATACATGTAACACTGGTAAACACAGGTTAGCATTGATAACAATAATACAGTAGTCACTCCTCCCTCCACAAAAATCAACACTTCTAAATTCTAATTCGATCTGGAATCAGTGGATGAAGAGCCACTTTGTGGAAATGCCATGGCAAATTCGTTATTATTATTATTATTATTATTATTATTACTTGTGTTGCTTGTTCAAACCACATAATTACACAGTAACTGTTTTGTTCTCAGTGCACACACTTAATGATTTCCAGTTGAACAACTACATGAAATATATACAGCTGTTTCGACAAAGGTTGTCCCATGAAAGTGTAAAAGCATTTGCGACGATTCCGATTGGCATTATGGGTAGTGAGAGTTTGGCTTTGCTTGATAGGGTTCAAGGTGATTCAACAACAAGGAACGGGAAAGAACGAATAGGTGTTTGTGCTGTTCCTTCCACCGCACTGAAAGACCTCGAGGTTTACTCAAGCGACCGTAAAAACCACCATTACCCATAATAACTTTCAACATTCTCGCGTAAGCTTTTACCGGTTTGTAAGACAACCTCTATATATTTTACTTATTGGCTACCAGCATTTTTTGCTTATGTTTCCCTTTTTGGTGTACATGCATGGTTAGTGTGTGTAATACTGTATGCTTGTAGTACAATGTACGGACATGTCACGCGTGTGTAATGCTGCAATTCCTTTGGACTGTGCTGTAATCAAAGTGAGGTAATGAATGATTGTTTCCAATAGCTAAATGTCTATTGTTTAGATCCTCAGATGTTCATATCAGGTAGCAAGATCCCTCTTCCAAGTTTCATTTTTTACTGAACTTAAGTCTTACAATGTAATTTTATCTTAAAATACAGATAACTGAAAAGAAAAGAAAATTCTTTGAAGAACCTCCTCCTCAAGTGATGCATCAAACATTTACAACTATGAACTTATCAAGACCTTTACTCAAGGTAATTGTAATCATGATATTTAATAACCAAATTATTTACAGTAGGTAAAATAGATTTTATTTAACATTGTGTACATGTATATACAACTGTTGAGGGTTTGAGTTGAGCATTGAACTTATCATCAAGTTGGAATTGCATGTACTTCATTATTGTAGATACTGTAGATCTACACAGTCTATAGCAATTGGCAACACTGCACAGATGTAATAAAGGGTCAACCTTCTTTCCACTATGTCAAAGCCAATGCTCATGGGAAATGTTAACAAATATGGTGCCATCTTTGATACAGTGTATGTTCAAGCTTGACACAGTTCATTTTGTAACAGCTTTCCAAGCTTTTGCGTTGTGTGACATTAAATGGCAGCCACAGAAGGTTGTTGTACAGGTCAAAAGATGACTTAAGTAGAACATTTCTTTTATTGATGCTCCTTCTCAGACTAAATCTGATTTTAACTTTTAGTTAACAGTAATCAGGGAGTAAATAAAACTGGAATATAATTATAATTATTTTTTTTATTCTAATATTCCTAAATATGATGTTAATAATTATTGTAAGTGAAGAATGATCATGGCAGTTAATTTTCCAATTTAAGAAATTGGAAAGAAGAAGCCTGAAAAAATCAGGACTTCAACGGGATTCGAACCCGTGACCTGTGATACTGGTGCGATGCTCTACCAACTGAGCTATGAAGCCCCACATTGAGAGGGAGGTCATATCACCTGTAAGGAATGAAATGACGTGAAGTATTTATGAAATAATTCATACTGGTATTTGAACTGTGGTTGTAGTCGCAAGTGAAGAATGATCATCCCAGTTAATTTGAACGCAATAAATTGACCTCGCTCCTGCGATGATTATTCTTCACTTGCATGTACAACCGCACTTCAAATATGAATTATTTCACACTTATTATGTGGCAAGGGAAATCCGAGCGTTCTGATTGGTTCTTTCTTGGTCGGGATTTTACCATATGGGAAACGGTCCAAGCCATGTATTTTTTTTTCTTTTCAAAAGCCGGCAAATTTATTTGCAGCTTAAACTACTAAAACATGTAAAATGCCCTATTCCTTCGAACAGAAGTGACGATGAATTAGCCAATAGTAAGACAAATGAAAGAATTGAGCGACAGCCTACCTACATCAGAGCTTGAATACCTTTGGTTCAACATGTTCAACTATTTTCGTAAATATAATTTAAGCTCAATAAGCTTAATGAAGAAGAGAACAAGACAGCAACAATTTCCAATTTCCTTCACCTCTTCACTTAACATGTAACATAGACTTTTTCATTCAACACACTGAAATAATGAAGCTTAAAACTCGAAACGAAAACTAGTATTGAAGCGTAAAGTGAAGGTCATGCACTAGTACACAAAACAAGTGAAAACCACTTGCCGATTAACGAAAACAAATCCAAAAAAGATGCTAAGCGAGAGATTTTGGCGACTCCAATCCAGTTGCATTTGAAAGAACTGTATGGTGAATGTTATCCCCATACTTTGGCTCCCAATCCAGTAAGTTACGCTGGTA
>JAEMPF020030612.1:0-11053 GCA_022496165.2 Catalaphyllia jardinei | reverse complement strand
ATTGTTTTTTCATCATAATCACAGCAAATACCTTGATTAGGATTTTGCATTCAACTTGAACTCGCTGGAAACTTGAAAACTTTTTTTTTTTCGATTTCGAGACGGTTGTCGTGAAGATGGCTTTTTTCACCGACGTTATTGATCTTCAAGCTGCCTTGAGCGCTTGTTCAACTGTCCGCGACTGGGAGATGTTGACTGAAGCCGTCCAAATTCCAGAGAATTTTGTTCCGCTGGCGTTAGCGCGATTGACCGAGTTGACTCTCCAAGAACTTCAGGTAAATAAAGTGAGGTTTGATTTTACTTCAGTTCTCTCTTGTAGCGCCGAACTCAACTTTACTTATATTCGCCGTAGAATGATGAACAAATCAGCGCATTGGACGAACTGTTGGACGAATATTCTCAGCGCGACGCACTTGTAAGTATTGTTCTCTTACATAAATCGTAAACCGTTGGATGAAGTTTTTTGAATGTTCAACAAGTGTTCAGTTCTCTCTTTAAACAAAACTTTCTCTTCTAATATAGACATCAAACAACGAAATTGATATCGTAGAAGCTGACCTGGATTTGAGTAATTCGGTAAGTTTATTTTGGCTTTGTTTAACATATTTTGTAGCACGATAATAGACTCTAAACCGTTGTTTTAACATGCACCGTTAAGCAAGTGTAATTATGCGTGTTACTTCGACTTTAATTTGCATCAAACACTTCTAAACTCCGTTTAGAACACAATGAAATAAAAGCGATGTGTGAATAAGTCTATTTACTCTCAACCATGTTGAATAATCGGAATAAGCAAACTTAATCGAAATATCTTTTGCTTTACAGTCTACGAATACTGACCTGCGAGAAATCGAAGACTTGGAACGCTTGGCGCTGGAAAATGTAAGTGATTTTGCTCTATCTTGCGCGTGAATGTTTTATTGTTTAGTGACTTCAGGTGTTCCAAACAATAATGGGCCAATTTATGGTCTTTAGTGAAACCCGAATTAATAGAAGAATTTCAACGAGATAAGTGTAACTGGTTCCCAAGAACCGACACCAGGGAACACAAGGCCTATGATAAGAGAACCCCAGGTCTTTTTAAAGTAGAGTGGGAGGGAGAAGGGATTATCGGTTTATGTAGCAAGACTTATTACTGTTTTGGGGCCAAAGACAAGTTCAGTTGTAAGGGTGTTAATAAGAAAACAAACGAGATAAACAAAGAGAAGTATTTAAATGTATTACTCACGAAACAAAATAGTGGTGGGGTGAATCGAGGCTTTCGTGTAGTGAACAACACCATGTATACTTATACTCAAGTTCGAGATGCGTTCTCGTATTTTTATCCGAAACGCAAAGTTTTGGCTGATGGTGTCAGCACCACCCCACTAGACATTTAAAGTTTTCAGTTTTTAGAGTTCTTGTATACAGTTTTTTTCTCGTTTGTAATATAGTTGTATATAGCCTTTCACTCGTGTTAATTGTACATATTTTGAAGACTGAACATTTCAAAACGAATGTAATTATGTAAATTGTAAATAAATCATTGGCAGAATTGAATCATGGCTCGTTGTCTGTCTAGCCACGCGCGCGTGTTCCACGCGCGTTCGGGGAAACACAACGCTAAAATGTGGCGTTTATGGCGCTTTTGGCGTTTCTGGCTGTCGTTGCGTATTAAATTATCGATAAATGTCATATCGCAAATAGTTTTGTTCAGTTGGAATCGAACTTTCACAGAGATAACATGGTGCGGAGGAAATGTAAACACTGTCCAATTCCCGGCTGTGGCTCAAAATTCTTAGTTCGGTTAGCAGATCATTTAACTCGCGTACACGAGTTAACAGAGTTAGAACGAAAATACTGGTTACAATTTGCAAAACTACAAAACACCAATGCGATTCGTGTGTATGACAAAGAGGTTGAACCCAAAACCATTTTTCTATAAGTCTGCAAGCGTGCTTTTCAATCAGTCAGTTGTGATCATGGATCCAAGATGGAAACATCCTTTCCCCGCTCTTGTGGCAGGACCGACCTGTTGTGGGAAGAGTCAGTTTATCAAACGTTTACTAGAATCTGGCGAAGACATGATTGAAGGAGCCCCAGAAAATATCATTTGGTGTTATGGTATTTACCAACCCGCTTACGACGAAATACAAAGAAATATTCCCAACATTTCGTTTATCGAAGGCGTCCCTGGTGATTTAGAATCCATTATTAATCCTTCTATAAGAAATCTTGTAGTCATTGACGATTTGATGCACGAATTGAGTAACGACCAGAGAATTACCAGTTTGTTTACTAAAGGCTGCCATCACCGAAACTTGAGTGTTATCTTTATTCTGCAAAATATTTTTCACCGCGGAAAAGAGTTAAGAGATATGAGTTTAAATTGTCATAACTTGGTACTGTTCAAGTCTCCCAGAGATAGCAGTCAGGTCAATCATTTAGCCAAGCAGATGTTTCCTGGTCACGTAAAATATATGCAGGAAGCATTTCAAGATGCGACGAAACGGTCTTATGGTTATTTATTATGCGATCTCAAACCGGAAACACCGAGCGACTTCCGGTTACGTAGCAACATTTTCCCCGGGGAGACGCAATGCGCCTATGTCAGAAAAGTATAAAAAAGGAGTGAACCACAGAGAAATAAATCAGTTGAGTATGGCCCAGCGACTGAGAAAGAACCACGATTTTCTCAAGCTCCTGGTAAAGTGTACGCCCGCTCAGCGTAAAGCCATTTTAAAAGTCGCCGACGACGCTTTAGTAAGAACCATTTGTGAGTGTATTTTAAACGTTCTTAAAGAAACCGTGCCTGTCAGTAAACCGGCGAAAAGAAAACTTCTAGCCCACAAGAAATCGCTGATTGCTCTCGCCGAGAAAAGCACACCGATCGAAAAGAAGAAAAAAATCTTAGTGCAACACGGAGGAAACTTTTTAAGTGTTTTATTACCCCCTGTGCTTCGTGTGCTGAGTTCAATTCTTGTCTGAAAATGAATCATACCAGGCGCATGATTCTAGTACCAGAAAATACACTGGAACGGCTACAACAACGTCAACAAATATTAACACCACCCGTGACACAAACTCTTAAAAATTTGGACAGGGAAATGAGCGACATTTTATCCAGCAAGCAACTAGACGATGAAGCAAAGGCCGCACTTTATAATCAAGTGTTGCAGCGTTATCTGACTTATTATGATCAGCGAAAAGGGCAACCCCTCCACGTAAAATTAACAACTCCCAAGCCTGTGGAAACACCCAAACCAGAAGAAAGTAGTGAAGAAACTAGTAAAGAGTCCACCGCGGGGGCAGAAACTATTAAGACTTCAGCGGTCGAGCAAGAAGTCATAAAGAGCGTACCGAAACTTTACAAGACCGGAGCAAGACAACTATTAGACAAAATCAAGGAAAATTCAGATGTGTTGAATTGGAACGAAAAAGGAGAATAAGTGTACGAAAACAAGCCGATTTCCGGGTCCCACGTGGTAGATTTGGTGAATGATATCCTGCGTCACCGTAAAGGATTTGAACCTGTGGGCTGGTCGGTGTTTGCCAGGGGTCTGGCCCGAATGAATGTACCAGAAAATATTGTGCGTAACCCGCAAAGGCAAACTGCTATTCGAGAATTTAAGACAAGAGTGAGAGAAGAGACACCTGAGAGCCCCACACGTTGGTTACCTACACCACCCACTACAAGCTCAGCCTCCGTGCAAAAGCAAAGGCGAAGAGTTGAGAGTCCGCGCCCTCAAGCTGTTCGTTGGTTACGTTTATAAATAACCACAACAGACATTTTTATTAGTGTAGTTTTCTTTATTTTAATCACTCAATAAAATACGTGAAAATGAAATTACATGGTGTGTTTATCGTGTCGTGCTATTGCTCTTTGTTTCCTTACATCAGTGCGATATTTCGGGAGACTAATAGGAAAGCGTTTTTCGATAAACCGTTGTACAAGAAAATCATTTCTACTTTTATTACTAGAAAAACGATTTACAATGGTGCTCATGCTAACTTGCCGAGAGCGAAATAAGGCAAAATACACACAGTAATGGCCACAGACTTTTGAATCAATGCTTTGCAAAGTCTTTGAGTTAAACTTCCAGCCGTTAGAATTATTGTTCAAAAACGAAGAAAATGTTCCAGTATAATTGCTTGGAGGTAATCCGTAAGAGTCGAAAAATTCTCCCTCTCTTTCCTTGGTGAAATAAAACGCAACCCAGTGAGTTCCAGGCTTGTCACTAGTATCCACATTGGCAATGAAAAGGGCTGGGTAAGACGAAACACTTGTAGGTAGCTTGTCTGAGGGGTACACTCCTTGAAACACACCGCGCGTATATCTATCTTTTCTCAGAACAAGGGTAAGCTGAACAGTATCCATGTTAGTTTGTGTAGTCGTACAAAACGTTTCGACTCGCGTCAATCTCGATCACGTTTTGAAACTCGGCGTAGATGATAAGGTTGACTGTATTGGCCAGTGGCTGAGCAAAATGAAGTTCTACGCGTAGATTTCCTTGCTTTATAAGCTCAAAATGGTCACCCGTGCAGTGGTCTGGGGACAAGTCAAAACAGAACGCTGTGTAGCCAGAGCCGTAATCACTTCTATTTATCTGATTTCCCATATCCTGGGAAAGCTTTCCAGTGCCGGAAAAAAGACTTTGAAATCCAGCTATAAAATTTTGACCCCCAGCATCGTCAAATTTAAGAAACAGGGGTTTTCTCGGTATCTGTTCCCCGTCCACGTACACACCCACTTGCGTTAGGTTATGGTGTTTGAAGTTAAATGGGTTGGAGGCATATGTCCCGTTATAAGCTTCTGTATCCACCAGCACTAAGACTAGGCGCTTTGGGATATGACCGAGGAAAAGGTTATCCGGCGTAAAACTACTGAACCCTCCAGGGATGGAGAGAACTTTGCAATCGACCCGGCGTATAGGGTACTTGGCAGTCGCTTGTTTTAATGCAGCCGCGTGCCCCAAAGCAATAGAAGGGGTCACTTTAACTTTTCGAATGTATAGAATTGCTTCTGTAATAACCACCTTGTGATTAGCTCCGCCGGCTGATGAAACTAGGCAGAAAGAATTTTTGGCTCTATTGAGCTTTAGCCTTAGATTAACTCCGTTTAAAATCAAACGGTCTTGGAAGAAAATATCGCTGTGGATAGGACCTATCATATCCACCGTGCGACTTTGTTTTGTAAATGCATAACGAGCTTTTAAACCCATATTAGCATCATCATCGTCAGCCACAGGATTCACTGCATCCATCTTCCCGGGAGTGTCCTTGTAAAACATAGCCATTGTTAATTGACTCGATTTTGCATCTTCTCCATAGTTCAGCAATGTTTCAATCATCGCACGATATGGGTAAGTATTAGTCGATGTTGAAATAAGCCTCTCATTCAAAGAAACATCCACTTGTGAAAACAGGGCGTGTAGAAAAAGGTTCACGGGTCCCACTTGCTCGTTCAGGTCTAAAGCAGTACCGTTTGCTTTGGTGATCTTGGCTTTAAGAAACAGCAGGGTTCTTGCCAAGTCTAGATATTCCTCTCCAGAGCCAGAAACGTTAAATTCTATAGGACCGCTGTCGGTGATGTTACTGAGGGGGTGATACTCAATCCATTGCCCCTTGGTGATGGATGTTTGAGTAGCTGGAATTGTAAAGAGATCTAGTTCCGATTTCGTGCATTCTTGAGATTCGTGATGAACAAAGGCCATTTTACTTTAAGAAGGAAAACTTCTCTTCGGGTTTCTTCTTTTGCTGCGGAGATGCTTTCACTCTCTTGCCTGGAGGCGAACTGTTTTTTCTTGGTTTTGCTTTCCTTTTTATAGCTTTTTTACCAGCACCTGACTGTGAGGAATTTTGGGAAGGTAGGCCCAGAGCTTGTTTAGCACGCTTTTTTGTTGCTGTTTTAACATTTTCTCCAGCTAGCACATCTTGTGCAACTTGGACACCCGTTTGAAGAGCTCTTTTACCAAGCATTTTAGCGCCTTGCTGTAAATGAGGCATCGCCCAACGGAAAAGACCTTTAAATATGGAACCTAAGCCATATCCTCGCTGAAATCGAGGACCGTGAAAAGCCGGTAAATTACCTCCTTTTTGCTTAGCTTGGTTTAAATAGTATTCTTCGTATAACTTGTGATTTGGAGTATAAAGTTTCTTCATCGTGATTAAAAATTCGCGGGTCTGCTCTGACGAAAATGAAGTGTAAGCAACACTTTACCAAGTTCAAATGGCACAGTTTCTCCTGTGTCTCGCTTTATATTGACTTCGATACTTTCAAATTGCTTTCTGCTGACAGGTAAGAATTGCGGGCGAATAAATGACTTGCTGATTCTCTCCCCATCCTTCCCTTCCACGGGTACGATTCGAAGGAGGGGAACAAGTGCGTCTCCGACATATTGTGATTGTATAATATCGCAGTAGACATAAAGATCGTGAAATCCATGTTCCAAGTCTACTGCTCGTTCAGCAGTCGATGTCCTGCAGATAACTTTATTAGGAGAAAATCCCAACATTTGCCCGATGTCGGAAAAATACACTTCGACCTTATTTTGTAAGTGTACGGTCACTTTTCGGTTTAGAGTATCGAAGGATAGTTGCACTTCGTCTTTGAATCGATCATTCGCGTTGATCACTTCGTTGAACTTGGTTATAAGATCAGTGACCGAGGAGTAATATCCCGGTGGAACTATAAAAGACTCCCACATTCCGTCTAATTCTTGATTACGGAGATAAAATCGATTCTCAAAATTTCCTTGTACATTATTCCAGCTGTGAGGATAATGGATTTCTGTTAGCGCTACTTCCCACTCTCCGGTCAAGCTGATTGTCTGAGGTAAACAAACCCGGTACTCTGTCAATGTGTTGTTGGGGAATTTATCGAGGCTGGCATTGCTAGGAAGATGCAAGTAGAACTGTGTTACCTCCATCGTATCTTGTGATAAAATGAACGTTTTACTGTAGGTGTTTTTAATTTATAAGAAACGACGCAACAAATCACATTTTAGTTCACATTCTTTTATTCATCATACGCAAAGCCTTTATATTACAATTTCAAAATATCCTTTTCAGCAACCCAGCTATTAAACTTGTCTGGGTATCCTTTCCATTTCACAAAATATTCAACTACTCCTTTCCGTTTTCGTTTACGCAAAACTTTTTCAACGCGATAAACATCATCCTCCTTGATTACTTTCTGTAATTCCGCTTCGTAGAATGTTCCGTCTAGGATCTCTCCGGCATCATCTTTCAATTTGTAAACAGGCACTTGGCGCGCAAAACGTTTGTAGATCGTAAACATTTCTTCCGTGTAATTGGGAAGGTAGGACTTTTCAAACATTCGCTTCACTTTGCTGATCCTTACGCGATCTCCCACTTGAAATTTATATCGCACACGCTTGTCAACGTCATTGCCATACAGTGTGTCCCACACCTTAGCTTCATTGGATTTAGTCACCTGACTCGGTTTCATTTTAATGCTCCGATGGTAAGTGTTATTGTAGGATTTTACTAACTTAGGTAACACATCGATGTAAGTAAGAGTGTTTTTAGCTGTGAAGTACTTGTACATTTTGTTCTTGAAGGTACGGTTGAATCTCTCTACTACCGATGCTTTGAGGCCAGAGTTGACTGTAAAAAAGTTAATGTTATTTTCACGCAGGAATTTCTGAAACACACGATTAAGGAACTCTGTGCCTTGGTCGGTTTGAAGCTTGTTTGGTTTGCGACCAGACGATAAAATCGTCTGAAAGGCCTTCACTAGTTCTTGCCCCTGCTTTGTCTTTAAAGGCACGACCCAGGCATACTTGCTGAAAATATCTATACACGTCAGTAGATATTTATATCCCTTGTTGAATCGGCTTAAATTTTGTACATCGACCAGGTCTGCTTGAAATTGTGCATCTATGCCAGGAACAATCACTCGACTTCTCTTATAGTGTCTTCTAGCAGGTTTATGGAGGGTGTAAACGTCTTGTTGACTCAGCAAATCTTGAACTTGTTTGCGAGAAATTTTACTTTTTCCCTTCTCTTTGACCGCTCGGTACACAGCATCTAAACCACCGAAACTTGCGGGTTGACTTGGGTCGAGATAAACGCTGGACAGCGTTTTCTCCATCGCAAAATTCGGAGTTTTTAACAATCACTTGACCCCCGCAACAAGCTAAAACGACAGGAATGCGGTTGAAAATACGCTCTAATACCAGCGAGGGTGAAGACGGCCAGCAACCCATTACTAGTGACCACTGCGAAGGTCAACACTTGACTGACTTTTCTTCATGCTGCACTCACTTATATAGCTATTCTTGTATTTGGCTAAGAGTGGGAACGAGAAATTCAAAAAGCCGTTCCCATTCCTCGTCCGTCAGTCCCAGTTGCTCGACAAAATTTAAAAACACTTCTAATCTCCCCCAGTGAACTTCTGTAAACACCTTTTAACTTGCCAAGCTTCGATCCTGGAAGTTCACAAAATTGCTCTCTAAGAGCGGTTATTTCATTTGAAGGCATATTCCTCGCTATAAGGCAATAAAAGTAAAATCGTGCCCTAAGAACGGAAAGAGTAAGACCCATGTTAACGTGTAGACAGATAAACACACACTGACTTAAAATCAAATCGTGTACTCACTTTATTGTTTTAAAAATAGAACTTGTTTTGAATTGCGTTAATTACATAGTCAAGGTCCATTAGTTTTTCTTCTTTTCTGACAACGTTCTCAGGACATTGGACTTCTGTCGGGTCAACGTTCATAACTTCTTCAGCGTTGTCATCTTTGTGGATTTCCACACTACTGAAATCGTTCGTTTTAATACTACAAGGACCATAATAAAGAGCATACAATACGCGTTGTTTCATGTCTTCATCATAATTTTCGAGTTCCAAGGAAGTAAGATATAGACTGGTCCAAGGCAACTTCGGTAACTCCGTCAAATAACTTTCCCATGTCTGGCCAAGCTTCAACCCCAGAGTGCTGCAAACGCTTTCCACAGTTTTCATCACCACAGCAAGATCTATTTGCTCGCGGGCTTCATCATGATAATAGAACCACGCGTCTTCAGTGTCCAACATCAGGCAAGAGTGCTGTCTTTGACTAGGATGTTGAATAGCGCAACCTTGGCATCGATTTACTTTTTCCTCTTGAACGAGTTTGTCAAAAAACGCGGCATAGGTCAGTTGAAACACATGCCCAATAATGGTGGCTACCTTCTTGCGTTGGATCTGCTCAACTTCGTCCACGGTTAACATAGGTTTAGATGTGGATTCGACTTGCATGTTTGGAAGCTATCCGCTCGATCAAAAACAATTTGTTACTGGAGTTTGTGACAAGAATAAAGTACTCAACGGAGAACGCGCTTTTATTTTGAACAGTTAATAGATTTCTCATGAGCCAATCAGGGTCACTATTAGCGGGCAAGCCCAGGCAACCTTATTGTTTGTATTGTACTAGAGCGACGCTTATTAGTAAACCTATACCGAATTAGTATGCAGGAAATCCACATTAGTATGGAGGAAGTCAAAAATTATTATGCAGGAAGTCAAAAATTAGTATGCAGGAAGACAGGGGAAGACAGCGGAAGACAGTAACAAGGCTTAATTCCAATGAATATCTATCTATCTAGTAGTAAGAAACCAGCAACTTCAGTTCCATACAACAGATATGATCAGGAACGATTTAGGGGAAAAGAAGGTGCAATGTAGTCATGAGCTAGTAAACAACTCGTGAAATACATATTCCGTAGCAATGTTTTCTTTTGATTAAGGTGGACGCTTTCCAAGTCTCTGAGTGTGTATTTTCATAATAAATGCAAGTAAGCTAGCTAGTACCTTGAGCTACAGTCTAGTCAAACAATGGCTGCAAGAATGAATATTGCAAGGAAAGTTTTTCATATACATGTAAAGATGTTTTAGTCAGTTTTGGTTGATAATTAAATTATTTGTAGGCAAAGCATGAGGAAATGTCTGTAAGCACCCTTAAAGATTACACCCATCAGGGAGAGCAAGTTAAAATTACTCCAGAGTGAAAGTGCACTAGTACAACCTCTTACACAATAATGGAACCCCAAGATGAAACCGTGTTCAAAAAACCAGAGGAGCCTCGTCCAAAAACTCCTACTCCGTACGAGGAAGATAGCGAACGACCTGCCAAAGTGCGAAAAGTCTATGGTGAAAAACCTGAAAAAATGATGAGCGTTTTAAGAAAAAAACAAAGCAATTCCTTCCTTGGTAACATGGTGGCTTTACACGACGCGCGATCTTCTCCAGATGTCTTTTGGTGGGAAGGTGACATTTTGGTACCAGCGTCGTATAACAACTCAAAGTTTCTAATGGTAGAAGACACATGCTTCCCTCCCCAATACACGTCAGAAGACACGCAAGAGCAACTTGTAAACTGGGGAAATTTGCCGTAAGATACAACCCGTATTTTAAGCTGGATAGTCTTGATGATCAAACTGTAGAAGTGGTACTTGTACGACAAAGTATACATGTGGCTCCACATGCAAGGCTATCGCTGGCTTTCATGGATACCAGATTCCCTCAAGTAATTGAGCTCCTGAAGAGAAGTTACAAGCCTTCGGAACATTTTGATGGCAAGACTTTAAAACTTTTAACTCATCCATACAATAGAATAAGTGACGGGTATTCTAGAAACCCATACATGTTAAGTAAGGAATATGTCACTGGCATGATTAAATATCTGATTGAAAATGGTTTAGTTATGATCGAGGGGCAAGAAGTTAGTACCGATCATTTTTATTCCGTTACTATCAAAGGTAGGAAAATGTTGTGTGAAGGTATCGGAAGGCTAATCCAGTTCAATTGCTCCAAGAAAAGAGAACACTACACATTGTTCATTTCCAAATTTTTTACTGGAAGGGGTTGGAACGATATGTGTATAAACCCTAATTGTAAAAAAAAAGTGATCCGTGACAATGAATACGCTTTACTTCATGACCTTGGATGAGACCGAGAGAATGCCTTCAACAATGGCTTCTCCATTTGTGGGAAATGTGCTAGAGATAAATTCTTTGATCAAAATCCTAATCAAGGTATTTGCTGTGATTATGATGAAAAAACAAT
>JAEMPF020030611.1:2500-11054 GCA_022496165.2 Catalaphyllia jardinei | reverse complement strand
TATCAGACTGTGGACTAATCGAAGGTAGTAAATTCGTGAACTCCAGATCGAGTACGATAATTTTCGAGTCGAGTGCATGCACCTAGGCCATTTTCGTTCGTGTAGTCTCTCTTGTGTCAGCAGAAATACCGGTTCGCTCCAGCTTTATCGGACGTGGTTGTTGTCTTTGTGGCTTTGTTTTTGTCGATAAAAAGAAAAAAAAAGAAGTATAACCGGTGAATTTGCAGGAATATTCGCTAATGCTTGTAAAGAAAAAAAACAAGGATGGTTTGCCCCGTGCTCTTTGCAGAACGTGTAAATATAGGGTAGAAAATCCTTGGAAAAACTACAGCCATGGGAGTGTAGGAGCCACATAACGGCTGTTGAAACGAAAACACCCGGTTTCTCCACTTACATCAAGCCAAAATGACGAACAAACGGTCAGAAAAATTGATCGAGGGAAACTGTCCTGCACGAGGTGGACAAGTAAATAAATGGAGAACAGGCGATCTAAGAGTTTGCCGGTGAACAACTTCGAATAAATATTCGGGCCCGAATGTGCTCGAATACGGATCGGCGCACGCCGCGTATACCGCAGTGTTCTGACGTAGTCGATTACGGCTGACTCGAAATTCACCCGGAATATTCTATTAGAATCCGGCCTGTTTTTCCGTATTGAAATTGAATACTCTTGAATGACTCTAAGTGTTCGATAAATCATACGGGCTACGTTTTGGTAGATTAATGATGCATTAGATGTCATATAAAACTTACGGTTAACATCTGCCTCTACAGATTTTTGTGACATGTCACGCAGTCCGGGGTCAGTCAAAATCACGCTAATTTTCAAACATTTTCTGCTTTTTCGAGTATTGCGTTTGAGACGCTATCTTTCTTACCTTTAGTTTATGAAACTAATCTATATAGACTTTCTATGCCATTGCATTTGATGGCGATTATTAAAATTCTTCCTTTCGGTATTCAATCCAATTCAATTCAATTTATTTCCTCTTTATCTAGTTACTGATGATATTACTATTGCTATTATATTAAGTAAAGAGTGCTAGCGATTCACATGTTCATGCCACATTCAAGTACTGGGTGGTCTGGGATAGAACTTTAAGGCGCATTCTTAAAACTGGTCATTACCGCAAAATATGAAAAGAGGAATAAATTTGGCCCAACTTGATGTATAATACACGAGGTTTGAATATTGTTTGGATTCGGAAAATGGGACTCAAAGTTTACGGGCTGGTATTTTTCTCCTCACGTCTCTTCTCGCGATGGCGGCAGATGCACAAAACGATTTTGGCAAAGAAACAACTGGTTCAAAAGAGGATAAATTGCCTTGATTTAATTACGAAATAAACAAATAAGTTATCTGTTAACCGAAGTGGTTTAAATCTGCATTGGAGTCGATTCGATGGAGAGTCTTGCCTCTTTCTTTCCTTGGCTTTCCTGCTAATGCCAGTCCTTCAAGCACATCCTGATAAATTCGAATTTCAATACGGGTTATCCTGAATCATCCTTTTGGCTAGAATACAATTTTCTTTTTATTACATGATACAGTTCTCCATGGACTAATTCCGTACGGTCCTCAAGAGAAGTATAAGAAGGAATACGAAGAGATTCCATCCGCTGGAAAGGAGAGTTGCTATCCTCAGTATCGTATGGCTGCCACTCGTCGTACCGTTCGTTATATCCCACATGGTGAATTTTCATTCGCTTTCCGATCTTGTCTACGTCTGTGACAACGACAGGATAAAGTTTACGATGATAAAGTCTACGATCAGTTTTTGTTTTTTTTGTTTATCTTTTTTGATGACATTTCTAACAAAAACTCGTCCACATACCGTTTTAGCGCTGCAGATTCTCCCTTGCTCTGGCCTCCATGTTTATTTATTTGCTACCCAGTTAAACATTACTTTCCCAGCCTTGCCCAGTGAGATATTAATGCGCAAGCGCAGTAACGAAAACTTGTGTCCGCGCTATCCTGGACGCCAGTGGAAACAAATGTTCACCTTCAAGGGCAATAAGTTTGATATGCTTCGAAGATATAGATCTCATTTATGACTCGAACATTTTTTAATACTCCCAGCTTTTCGAGAGTTCGTGACTGGAACACGAGATGCACGACGCCACTTCTGATGTGTTCGTCTTTGAATACTAATGAATACGTCAGGTATGCTCTAATTTTCGAGAATCTCACGCTATGAATACGAATACAGACAATGTTTTGTGTCGTCAAGAACGGATTTTATGCAGCGCAGGTAATATATTTTCACTAGCGCGTAGTTCAGCGAGACAACACGCTAGTGTTTCGAAGCGTGCGACTGGAACACCAGACTCATGCGAAGTATGAAACGTATTCATGTTCGAATACTGACGCATACGCGAGGTTTTAAGAGTATTCTGAACGACACACTTAAAGTGTTCTGTAGTGTTCGACTGGAACACGAGAAGCCGTTTAATATGAGAAGTGTCCATGTTCAAATACTGACGCATACGTGAGGTTTTAAGAGTATTCTGAACGACACACTTGAAGTGTTCTGTATTGCGTTCGACTGGAACACGAGAAGAAATGTTCATGATCGATTAATGGCGCATATAAATAGGTGAGGTTTTAAGGCATTCTAAATGACGCACATCAAGTTTTCTGTGGTGTTTGACTGGAACACGAGACTCATAAGTTAAGTATGAAACCTGTTTAAGATCGAATACTGACGCCAACGTGAAGTCCTCCCAACAGTTAGTCTCTAAATGCATTGATTAAACGAAATGAATTATTTTTGAACCGAGTGGGACTTGCCAAAGAGTAACGGTTTAGTCAGGGCTGACTTAAGTTATCATGGTAATTTGAACCAAGCAGTTCATTTTAGAGCAAATGGCTCGTCTTAACCAAATAATGGCTGAATTGTCCCCAGTCCTTCATAAAATGATAACATATTGTAGGATGAAGCTTTTTTTCATCATCCCTACCTCGCAATTTTTTTATTCGAGCTACTCATCTGTTTGAGGTATATAATTCAATTGATCCCAACAGGTCGTTTTATGCAACTGGTTCATTTGAGCCGAACAGTGGTCAATAATTTGTACAATAACTACGGAGATTTTCCCGCGCTTATTGGCCAATTCGCATTGTCAATAAGAGGGCAAACACATGGGTGGCAGCGGATGACGCCATTGCAAGCATATCTCTAAAACTTCGCTGGATTCAACTGTAGCTAACTGTTCTTTAAAAAACAATTTCGAAGTCTGAATGCCGGTCGTTTAGTCTATTTAACATCTTGACCGGCTGCCGGTCATATAGCCACAGCGAAATAAGAAAAGTTCATCTAAACTTAAATTTACGTACGCGTGCTAGCGTTAAAATAAAATTTGTGTCAGCGTAACGCCAAGAGATGGAATTGAGTAAAGAGTTCATTACAGCCTAACTGCGTCTCTACAGCACTTAACCACTTCAGACAAGACGTGGAACACAAAGAAATCGCTTTGATTTTTCGGTCAATATACAAAATAAGGGAAGTTCGAAATTACACCAAAGTATGTAAATTTCTTGACAAAACCTGCACGCATACCCAGCTCCGACAACATGAACCATAAAAGTGCAATTGTTCTGGTGAACAGATAAATACACGGCCGTGCTCCTGCAATATACCCATATTCGACAGGTCTAAGTCACGGTTCTAAAAACTTCAGAATTCTGTAGCTTTGGCGTCAAGATGAGGGCCTGTTTGTTCCAAAGCCGGTTGACATTAACGTAAAATGTTTTTCACCTCTAACTTTTGTTGTAGTTTAATTAATTAATTCACAGTAATTTTTAGGGAGTTATAATAACTCCTGTAGTGGAGTTAATTTAACTCACCAAGGTGGAGTTATTTTCGGGGAATTAAAGTAACTCCAGAAAGGAGTTTTTTCAACTCTTCAAGGGGAGTTAAAATAACTTGCTTTTGGGAGTTACTTTGAAGGAGTTATTTAAACTCTTTTTAGAGAGTTAATATAACTCTCTTTGGGGGTTACTTCAAAGTACATGTGAGATTCAATATAGATGACTATTTTCAAGGTGATAACTAGACTCTAACTCGGGTATTTTTACCTCTACAAGGAGAGTTAGTATTACTCTCTTTTAAGTTATGGTTACTGATACCTCATACACTGTTGGGAATTATTTTAAGAATTCTTTAACTCCACAAGGAGAATTTATAAATCGTTGTTCAAAACAAAATGGAGCTCTTTTTAGGAAAATAGTCCAACTCTGCATGTGTATAAGGCCATGTACATGCATGGTGCATCTGAATTAAAATACATGCATTAATTAACATGCACGTGCAATCAAAGTGTTTGGGTACAAATATTACCTCAGGTTTAGCTTTAACAAATTTTTGGTGCATGCATGCATACATCAGACATCTCAAAGTTTCAAATTATTGTTATTTATTTATTTTTTCGGGGGAAGGTGATATTTAAGGTAACTTTTTACAACTGTTTTAGGGCAATTATTTTTGAAAAGTTGCCTCAAATGGGAGGTGATTAGTATGCACATACGCAATAAGAGAAGAATTTTCTGTACGTCCTTGCACACCCGTTAATTCCACAAAGTGCGTGGCAATTGGATCATGTGAATGACATCGACCCAAATGATTAAGCAAAACAGCAAGTGTAATAGCGATAAAATTGCAACGGTACGCCATTTTTTGTGCCGTTCGTGTCTAGTGCAAAATTTACCGCGCGGGGGAATATTTGCTGGCTGTCAGTCTCAAAGGTCATGCAAGCACCCATTTTACCCCTCCCCACTCTGGAATAATCTGGATTTAGCAATTAACATAAAACAAGATGATCGGGTGAAAAAGTCAGCTCTACGGATAAATTTTGCATTTTATTAGTTAATTCAAAGCAAAATAAGAAGAAGATATGTGGTATGCTCTCAAAAATAAGTACATTTTCCACTCTGCCTGCCCCAGAAAAACAGGCTTTACATAACACGTGATTGATCATGTGACCATAGACAGTTTGCGCGGGCACTTCGTCGTTCTTGTAGAAGCAAATGGTTGTTCTGGTTGTTCGATCGCTGATTTCTTCCTTTCTTCGGTAATATTTTGCCTTTGCTGGCGAAACACCATCACAAAGGTTAGGTTCTTACTATGTATTTTTATTTTACGTCGTTTATTGAACTGATTTTACTCATTGCAATTGCAATCTGAGCTGATCGAGCTCTTCTGTTCCGTCTTACATATGAATGAGCTAATGTCAATTCCAAAACCGCCCATCCCCCCCGGGCAATCCCCGGGCATTTGACTCGCGTTAAGCACCGTACAGTGGGGAATTTGACCCAAAATTAGGCCTGCCGGTGGGGCATTTGACTTTCGTGTCAAAAAATCTGTCAGCGGTCGGAAGCAAAAGGATTTCGCTATTCTTTGATCGATTCAGCACGTGAGCCGCGTTCACGGGTCATTGCTCTTGTCGATTCCAGGCGGATTTTTCTTTTTTTGTCGTTTTATCCATATAGTTATATCGTGGAATATGCCTTTGTTTAAAGTGTGGAGCGAAGACAAGCTGAACAATAAATTCGTATTGGCTGAAAATTTTGCAGAGCTTGTTCCCACAGTTGCTTTAACATGCCTGGAGGCTGGGGGATTTGACCCTCTTGAAGCTCTAACGGGTGGGGCATTTGACCGTCTAAACTGGCAACATAGCGGGGAATTTGACCAAAATTTTTCAAAAAAGTCAAATGTCCCGGGGGGGCATGGGTGGTTTTGGAATTGACCGGTACATAACATTAGAAAGCCTTTTTATGACTTCAATTACAGACAATAGATGAAGACTTTATGAGCTATCTTTTGGAATCAAAAGTCAAGAAACTATAGACCAGCGGAAGAGGTGAGTTTGGAGCGAGATCGGAACTTCAGGCTGCTTCGTTCAGTGCGAGTCTCTAGATGAACTTTAACTCTAATAATGGCGTTATGTGAAGCGGAATAACCAACTTTGATCAATTTTCATTGGTCACGATGTAGCTGAAGAAGTACTGCTTTAGTGTTCATAATTACACTGCGTTTCAAAGCTAATACACTGAATGTATCTGCAGAATATCCCGTCACTCGAACTAAATTTCTCGTAATTTGGTTTTATCAACTGGGTCGATAATGTGAATTAGCCACTGTAAAGAGATTCTGTGGCCAATTCACATTATCAACCCAGTTGATAAAACCAAATTATCTTGTAATATTCCCACCGACGCAGCACCACAGTTTCTTTAGAAACTCCCCCCCTAAATTTCTCGTAGCCGGCTACGAGGAATTTAGCGAATGTACTGTGAGCTTTCATGTACATGTACTTGTTCATTATCAGTGTTCTTTTCACTGTTGAACCTTCCTTTGTCAGTATGTGTCCCAGTAGAACTGGACTGAAGGTAGATATAATGAATTTATTGTGCCTTGCTTGATATCTTTGTTTTTTATTTTGTAGCTCATTACTGTAGAAGATTTGGCTCAGGCAAGTGAGGAGCTATTGAAATCGTGCAAAATTACTGGGGACCAAGTGCTTAGGATAAAAAGAGCCTGCAATGAGTTTTGCAAACAAAATTCACCATCAACTCAAGCATTAACACCAAGTTCTTCACGTTCATAATCTCCACTGTCATTATCAGCAGCATTGTCGTCATCATCAGCATCGCTCACCACTGGTATCATCAGCATCACCATTTTCATCATCTGCATCACCATCACCACTTCCTGTTTTTTCTAAGTATGCACCTTCTGATTCAGGGTCCAAAAGGGGTTCACACTGGCTGGTTAATCTACTGTGAGTATACCTCCATTATCATAATTATATTGTCTTATTACAGTGCAGCTATTGAAATTGAAATTTTGCATCATTGTTATTGATTTTGCCCACACAAACAAGTTAGCCAGGCCATGCACAGTGCCTAGTCTCCCACTCTTTTCTGTCAGGATCAATTGAGTACTAGTGGTGCCAGTTGTTGTAGAGACTGATTTTGTGAGATCTTAATTCTGGTGCATTTTGTGAGTGGCGGAACTTTGGCAAGATCTTAAAGCATGTGTACCATGATGAGTGACCACAACATTATTAAATCACATAGATCAAGCTTGTAAAAAAGTGCATCTCATTTTGCCACCTGCCATTCTTTGTGTCAGTAATTTATTTTTTGCTGTTGCTATTGTTTCAGAGGACACTTACATTACATATACTGTACCTTGTGTGGTAGGACAAACCTTTTTGTATTGGTCCATGTACATAATTACATAGACTTTAACATGCACCTAGTTTACATCTAGCATATGTACTAATTCTTTTAAAAAACAGCTTGTGTCCTATAAAAGAGAGGTAATTTATTTAGTTAAGAATTACATGTATATTAATATCAAAAGGTGCTTTTTTCGGTTTTCCCCTGCAGTGACCCAGGCACTATCAAACAAAAAACTAACTGGTGATAGAAGAAATGAGTTGACGAGAGACATATGTTCCAGCATAAGGATACACACCATGTTTCCAACCAAGGCAGAAAGGGAACATGTGGCATACCTTCTGATTAAGCAGTACCCATTTCTTGAAGATGCTATTGGCTCAGGAATTGTATGTTCACTTGTCATCTTCATTTATTATATACATGTACAGTATTAGATCACAGGTTTGACTAATTAATGTGTGATTAAGCATTTAACATGCATTTTGCTGTTAATGTCATCAAAAAGTATTGATAGTTAAAGTTCTATTGGTATAGTTAATCCTAACTTAGACCATTCCTCCAGCCAAACTGTGACTCTTGCAAATGATGCAAATGCAATATGTGTTAAGTTTCCCATGGGCAAAAGTACATGTATGTAGCATGTACCTTTGTTGTAATACTACAAGAAAAAGATGTCTGACTAGCCTATCTGACTAGCCTACCACCTGGATGCCTATCTTTTTTAGCTGGAAAGTACATGTATGTTATAATCATCAGTTACAGTAATCACCTCTTCATGTTTGATTTAGGGTTCCTGGGAGACAGCATTCAAACACCGATTTAAAAACTTGCAGAAAACTGGAAAAAAGTGGGAGGAAAAATTTACTGTGTGTGCCAAACCAAGGAGCAAAGATGACCAGTCATGGGATAGAAAACGGAAACTGCATTTAGAGGAACACTGTGAGATGCCAGAGGGTGAAACTGAGGAGACATGCAAGGAGCATGTTAAAGCTATGAAAAAAGAAATGGCATGCACAACAAACCACAATGTTGGTATGGTTAAAGGTTTAATGGAAATAACTCATGCTTACAGGTGAGAACAGTCTATGAAAGAGACAGTTCCTATAAGTAAATTCCTGGAGGACTACCCTGCATTGAAAACTGAGGTAAGTGAATATCTCTGTTTATTCCCAAACCCTAACAATGAAGTATGGACATCATATGGGTCATAGAATTTTTCGCGAAAGCGTCTCTACATGTATTACTAGGGTGTTTGTACATGTATTAATGGGCTAATTTCAGATAAAAGGAACTACAGACCAAAAGAACTTTTGGTGTTAAGGTGTGCTTAAAATGGATTATATGTACAATGTGTAATTTCCATTATTTCTA
>JAEMPF020030610.1:2500-11055 GCA_022496165.2 Catalaphyllia jardinei | reverse complement strand
GTCACCCTTCTTCGGGATTTTCACAATAAGGCCTCTATGCCAGTCATCTGGAATCGGTTCTTCTTGCCATATGTGCGAAAACAAAACAAAGAGCCACTCTGAAGTTGTTTCAAGATCAGCCTTTAGTAGTTCTGCCGGTATGTCATCACAGCCAGGGGCTTTGCTGTTCTTCAGTTGTTTTATCGCTTTTCGTATTTCATCTCTCCTTATTGGGTCTTAATTAGTTCAGGTACATTGACCTCAAGTCGAGGTGGATTACGCGGGTCTTCTCTGTTGAGTATTTCACAGAAGTGTTTAGCCTACCGGTTCAGTTGGTCTTCAACTGTTGTTAAGATGTTACCATTTAAGTCCTTGATCGTTGTGGAGTTTTGTTGGGACTTGCAAGAAAGACTTCTTGTGATATTATACAGTTTTCTGCTATCATTTACCTTTGCTGCCTCTTCTGCTACTTTTGTTTTATTTTCGATGGAATTTCTTTCAGCTTTGTTCTTAGCTTTGTATTGTTCTTGGAGGTCTTCGGCTAGAGTGTGTTGCGTATTGCTTAGCATCCGATTCTTTATCCCTTTCCTTTCTTCGATTAAAGTCCACGTACTGCCTGAGATCCACTCTTTCCTTTTTCTGGTTGAGTACCCCAGCACTTCCATTCCTGTCTCTACATATATGCTCTTGACACTTTGCCATATTTCCTCCACCCCAACCCCTGTTGCTTCCTCCTGGGCATCCATTTCTGATAAAACCTCAAACCTGTTCTGCAGTCTTAAACTGAGCTCTCTTTGGACTGGTGGATCTTTTAGCTTATCAAGGTCTAATTTTCTCCTTGCGGACTTTTTGACTACCCTCCTTAACTTCAGACGAAGTCTACTGACCACCAACATGTGGTCACTTCCTATATCTGCACCCCTTAACACCCTTGTATCCAAGAGAGATGTTCTCCATTTGCTGTTGATTGTAATGTGGTCTATTTGATTTTTAGTTCTTTTGTCTGGTGAGGTCCATGTGGTCTTATGGATCTCTTTATGAGGGAAGATGGTGCCCCCCAATAACCAAGCCATTTAGACCGCAAAAATCTGCAAAAAACTCTCCATTCTCATTCATGTCCCCAGTGCCATGTTTACCCATATGGTCTTCTCTTCCTGTGTTGTCACTTTAGCATTTAGATCTCCTATTACCATCAAGACATCGTGCTTTGGTGTTTTTGCCACCTCTCACTGTAGTTGCTCATAGAAGTTGTGCTTGTCAGCCTCATCTGCTGTATTAGTTGGTGAGTAGCATTGGATGACAGTGAGTTTGCTGTACTTGGAATAGAATCTGGCGCATACAATCCTCTCGCTTACTGGTTTCCATGCCACAAGAGCCTTTGAAAATGATTGATTTAGCATGAGAGCCACGCCCTGTTGGTGTAGCCCATCCTTTCGGCCTGAATATATAACAGTTGTCCCATCAGCTAGTACTAATTTGCCATTTCCTATCCATCTGGTTTCACTAACCCCTAAGATATCAACTCTGTTTTGTTTCATTTCCTTGGCCACCTGCGCAGCTTTTCCACATTCAACACATCGTTCTGACGTTCCAACATCCAACTCTAGTTATGAATTTAGGTCCCAGAGGTTTTCGGCTCGCAGAGCGTCATCCTACCATCTGAGGAGTGGTCCTCTTTCTGGTGACCAGTCGTATTACACTGTAAATTTCCTGTGTCGTTTTCTGTAGTCGTCAATTAGTCTGGGGAGGTGACTGGCCTCCCGCAGGCTTGCCAGAGCCCCTATTTGCCAGTATTGGAAATGTCTCATTCACTGTACAGTAAGCGCGTGCGTGTATTTGAAAACAAAATACTCACAACAGTCTCTAACCCGTAAATAAAACACCCCATACCAATGAGGAAAAGGTTTATCAATGCAAAGTCACTGCACGTGATGTATTGTTAACCATATGATAGGTCATTCGTCTTATGAATTATTAATGAATTTCTGAACGATTATTGTTCACTCGTTGCGATGCATTGCAACTCGTGTATAAAACAACATCTAGGCGCACGCTCTGTGGAAAAATCTCTAGTTTAGCGGCGTTTTGGCGGATCAACCTGGTAATGTAGTGATGCAATAGGGATGTTAGGAAACCTTAGGTTCGGGTTGGATACTCACTTACTTCACTTACAAAATTTTCTATTTGTTTTCAATTTGTGGAGAAAAATTCATTGCTAATTTTAAAAAAAGTGTCTCGAAAATGCCATCGATGGTTTCATGCAACGGCCAGCTTCTAAGTTATTTATTTGTCGGCTGGAAGGTCCAGCTGGAAGGCTTGAAAATGCTGCCCGAGGCCGCAGACCGAGTTTAGCTTTTTCAGGCCGGAGGTCACAGTTTTTCACTGTACGGACCGACCTAAGCGGGAACATAACATGTTTATCTTTTCTTTCCTACAGTAAATTGGTTTTACAGGTCACAAATGCGTTTCTTAATGCAACTTTGTCATTGAATTGGCTTGCGCGCCGTCTACAAACGATATGTAAAAAATCTTTCCAACTAAACGAGTAATTAAAATACTACACCAAGATGTAGTAGATCATAGATCACGTCAAATGGTTTTTTTTTGGTGCAAAGGCGGGGAAAAGGTGGGCAAAAAGGCCGGATTTCTCGTTATGTTGAAATATTTTGAAACAAAAAAGGTTTTCGTTATTATATAAAACAAATAGATTCCATGTTGCCGTGCGTCTGATTCAGTAATAGATCACAGAAGACGTCAAAATGTGGTAAGACCATCAGTGACACACTCGGCTACGCCTCGCCTCGCCATTTTGTTGTTCTTACCGCATTTTGACGTCATCTGTGATCTATTACTGAACAGACACACGGCAACATGGAATCTATTTGTTAAATAATATGTTCTATGGAAAACTTGTGAATGCACTGATTTGTATCACGTAAAAGACAAGGAATACGTACCCTAACTAATTTGAGCGTGTGAGAACTTCCTTCAGTTTCTCGATCACTGATCGCATTGCACTTAATTTTTCATTAAAGCGTCTTTTCTGAGGCGATAGGCGACCTCTGTTTGAAAAGGGCTTTATCGGCAAGTTTTTCAAAGGATTAGCACTGTCACCCACTGGCATTGGCTGCAGCAGACCCCCATTAACCCTTCTTGTAGGTGCTGATAAAATTTATTCGTTTTCTGGAAGACGCAGCATTGTTGAATCGTGAATACTACCAGGATAGCCCACTGCGACATGTTGAAAAAGCAGCCACGAGTTCACTGTCCCTTGCAGGTTGATGCTACAATACTGTTTCTGTTAAAGTAATTTCCCTTGTTCTCTGGTGGCGCGTTGATTGCTATGTGGCAGCCGTCAATTACTCCTACAATTTGTGAAAACTTGTTTTCTTCTTCAAAGGTGTCCATCGCTTCTTGCACTTCGTCTTAAGTTTAAGGGAATCGAATAAATAAGTCCTTTTTTCGACACAAAGCTTCCTTGAACTCCTGACATATCACTTTAGCTGTAGATTTTCCCATGCTAAACTGCAGTCCACATAACCTATAACTGTTTCCAGTGGAAAGTATCCACACACCAACAGCAACACGCTTCTCTACAGACACAGGCTTTCTCAATCTCGTTTCCTGTCTCGTCAGATCACCACAAAGAATTCGGCAAGGCTCGTCAAACGTTTCACGTTCTATTCGAAAGTTTCAGCCAGGTGATGCTAGCTTTACATCAAACCAGTTCTGCGGTCTTGGCCAGGCCCACGCTCTTTTTCTTTATGTGGCGAACATTACCTCGTCCTCGGTGAACGCTCAAAAGTAGGGCGGTCAGAAAAAGCAGGCTTTCACTCTTTTGGACAAAATCTTCCATCATTCTTTCACGAAGGAACACAAGATTTTGTAAGGTTATTTGGCTGATCAAATTTTGTAAATTTCACAAACAGATCTAGACAACAGTCGCAATCACAGGTCTCTCTTTGAGCTCAACTTCCTCGCTAAAATGGATCGTGACTACCTGACCACATTTATGATGTTACCTTATCTGTTGTTTTATGGTTAATGGTGACAGCTTTGCACGGAAAGAATTTGTCTTCTAGATATGTCTGAACGCTTAAGCGGACTTAGGGTTACTTGGCTTGACTTAGGCTAAGACAGGCATAGTGCCTACTATGAAACAAATAAGGGAAAGGTTAATCGACGCAACGTCACTGCATTAAAAACTCACTCGTTTGCTGGGCTCAATTGATTCATAACAAATTGAGAAAAAAAAAGCCTTCGGGCGCACTTTCATGAAAAAAGATGTCTATTTTTGCGGAGTATTGGCGGATCAACCTGGTATCACTCGTATTACTCGTATGATTACAGACCAAATTGGACTCCACCCAGTCCTATAACCATTACTTAACATTTGCCGTTTTGGAATGGGTAGCTCTAATTTACTTCTGTCTATTTATCTGCGTGTTCGTCTTTGCTAGGACTTCTGGTCACTTTCGAATGAACGGTTTTTCGCTCTTTTTGGCTCGATTGTTTTTGTTAAATTCTTTTCTTGTTTAATCCATTTTCATTTTGGCAAAAAAGTAGATGCGGGGAGTGGCTAAAACCCCTTCAACCTCTCCCTCTGCGCGGTCTTCGTGGGGTGTAACGAATCCAAGAACGTTAATAGTGAACGATCATAGCAGTTAAAGTAAGCATATACAGTTCTATCGAAGTAAGCAGAAAAACAAATAATTAATTTGAACATGAAAGAGTAGTTTGAAAAAAAAAACTCCAGAAAACTTGCAAAAAATTCTTGCAGGAGCCCATTCCCGGGGCCTTTATTTCTCGTGCAAGCCCTCAGAATCAATCCTTTCTGATGAAAAGTTATGTATTGAAATAAGTTTCGTGGAAAACTTGTCACGCCCTAATGCGTAAAAACAATCAACTAATCAGAGCGCAGCTCAGTCATGCTCATACTTTTTTGTGTTCTGAAGGACCTTTGACAACAATAGCGGAAAGCGTGCGGGGAAATTTATCGGAGTCATAAACAATGTATTTTACCGGGAAAGTTAATTCTAAAAATAATCTTTTCTGGAGAAGGTTGATTCAAGGGTACAGCACATGTTGAGGCTCCGGGTAATGGACTCCTAATTATTAAAAAAAATTCACAAAAAGACAAATTGGTCAGTAATGACATAAACTTAAACCTTAAATTGAGATATATTATCAAAGGTGATATATAATTTAATGCAACCTGCCATTTGAATAGGTGTAGATTTAAGTATTTAGGCATCAGGTTGCAGGGCTTTTTCGGGAAGTTTCGATGAAGGGCATGCGCAAGTTTTCTTTTACCAGCCAATTTACCTCTCCCATTTTTGGAGCACTATCGGTCGTACATTATATCTTGCCTAGTCTCAGGTAAGGGCATCCTCGGAGACCCAGGGGCAGATAGTTGGCACATGATTAAGTCGAAGCGGCCAAGCTTACATGAACGAAAGACGAGCCCCTGGGATTCTTCTTCTTAATCGACCAGTTCCGAAAATAATTAAAATCCTTGTCTGTGATTGGGCACAAAAATATTTTTGTGCCTAATAAGAGTCCAGCCCTTTTGTGTTACTTTCGTGACTTCTTATTCGAAGGTGTCCACCGACAAACTGTTAGATCACCTGTTCCTCATTCATTTACTTGTCCGCCTCGTGCAGGACAGTTTCCCTCGATCAATTTTTCTGACCGTTTTTTCGTCATCTTGGCTCGATGTTAGTAGAGAAACCGGGTGTTTTCGTTTCCACAGCCGTTCTGTGGCTCCTAGACTCCCATGGCTGTAATTTTTCCAGGCCTTTTCTACCCTATATTTATACGTTCTGCAAACAGCACGAGGCAAACCATCCTTGTTTTTTTTCTTTACAATCATTAGCGAATGTTTCTGCAAATTTACCGGTTATGCTTCTTTTTTTATCGACAAAAACAATGCCACAAAGACAACAACCACGTCCGATAAAGCTGAGGCGAAGCGGTATTTCTGCTGACACAAGAGAGACTACACGAACGAAAATGGCCCTAGGTGCATGCACTCGACTCGAAAATTATTGTACTCTGGAGTTCACGAATTTACTATCTTCGATTAGTCCACAGTCTGATATTCTCAGTTGATGCTTTTTCAGGTTGGTTTACAAACAAGCTAGATTTGGAGATTTTTTCCGGTTTCATGGTTCTCCTTTTAGTGGCACTTCTCGATCGAGGGAAACTCTCTTGCACGAGGCGGACAATGATCGTCGATGATCAACTTCGAAAAAGAAGTCAGGGCTGATTTAATTGGTTTCAGAACTGGACGGTTGCCAGAAGAATCGCAGGGGCTCCTCCCTCACCTTTGAATCTATCTTACATTATATAATAACCCAAGTTATCCTCGCATTTTGATTGGTTCTCGCCTATGATCTATAAGAGGACAGATGTACGATTGACGTTATCATTACAAAATGTTAAGGTACAAGAAGAATTGCCGAGGCATTGAACAGGTTCGACAAGCAGAAAAAAGAACGATAAAGCCGCTTCTTTTGGTTACAATATAATCCAGAAAAAATTCTCCAGCAGTCTCAATCAAAGTGGAGCGAGACTAAACCACGCACAAAATTGGTCTTGGTAAGCCGAGAACTATTGCTTATCTCGAATTTAACAAACTCAATAAACAAAATGTTTTTTGAATTAATTTATATCAAAAATCAACTCTCCCCAGTCTTAAAATAACTGTTGACACACTCATTGATGTCTGGAATGAAATGTCAAAACATCACATCTTAAAATCAGATAAAATAAACACATAACCTTGCTTTCCGATGCGAATGTTTCTGTCCGTTTCAGAGCACAGCGGCGAGCTAAGTATAACTAAACACAGCTCACGGCCAACAGTATCCCAGCTAAGATGTGTCTCCGGCACTATATCAAACTGATTTGAGAATCACCAACCACAGAAGAAAAAAATCTCCACCGTCATTTACGCTTCTTCCATTCAGAACTCAAATCAAAATGGCCTCTAGGTTGACCGCAACCACAAGTTCACCGAGGATATTTTTTCAACTCTTGCAATTTTCAAGGCAACGTCCAAGCTTTTGGGCTCGTACCGGGCTACTCTGATGACAAAACCTGACTTGATTTTTCCAGCATTGTCTTCAAGATTTGTAGATTTCGCGGTTTAATTCTGCTTTCGCTGGACGTTTTCATTCCACGAGGTGCAATGCTCGTGTCAGGTTTGACAGCAGCGTGATATTCCTCGACCAATCACAATTCTTTGAAACGCATTGTAACCAATAAAATTGCTTCATTTTGTATAGATTACTTTCATTTTGTATAGATTACTTTCATTTTGTATAGATTGCTTTCATTTTGTATAGATCATAGATTACATCAAAAGGCTTTCTTTCGTCTTTGCCGAAGTGGGCAAGGGCCGGCTTTCGCGTTATGTTAAAGTATTTTCAAATAAACAAAAGCTTTATGTGTAGTAATTTGTGTCCTTATTATATTAACCAAATAGATTCCATGTTGCGGTACGTCTGTTCAGTAATAGATCACAGAAGACGTCAAAATGTGGCAAGAACATCACTGACATACTCGGCTATCGCCTCGTGTGCCACGTTTTTGTTCTTACCACATTTGACCACATTCTTACCACATGACGTCATCTGTGATCTATTTCTGAACAGCACAACTCTTCGGACACAAGAATTTTAAGGGCACGGAGACCTGGAGTTCGCTTGCGATAAAACAACAACAATCTATATCAAACATGCAGGCCAAAATATCCAGTGAAAAAGCTGTCAGCCCGCCTAATGCAGTAGCGAGCAATCCTCTACCTTTGGAATAAAGAGCCCTGGCTCAACTTCAACTTTAACATAAGTTGGTTGCAAAAATAACCCCAACCGAAAGCCGGCTGTGGATAAGTCCCCTTGTCTTGGTTAACAGTATTGATAAAGATTAATGGAGTAACTATTTTTTTACAAAATGTATTTTATATCAACTACCATTTTGTTAAAAAATGAGATTTTTACATTGGTTATTTTTAAAAGATTAATGGAGTAACTATTTTTTTACAAAATATATTTTATATCAACTACCATTTTTTTAAAAAATGAGATTTTTACATTGGTTATTTTTAAACTGAGGTTGCCCCATTATCTTTTGATGGTTTATTATTGGTGAGGCATTTGCAAATTCCCGATGTTATTTATAAATTGAATAGTATTAACTATGTTTGTCTCTGCTTTAAAAGTAGTCTGTCCTTCGGCCAAGTAGTGTATAAGCAAATAACGAAATATGAAATATAAAGTTGTTAACAGAGACTGATTATTGCTCCAAGTTGTGGATTTGGCGCTGTTTCTTGCTGTTCAGTATCCGTAAATTGCTTGTAACCTTTAAACTGCGTCGGTCATAAGAAAATCTTAGTATGTATAAAAAAGAAACATCTCAAAATGGAAAGTGCTTAATGTACTGTTTAAAACACGAGCTTCAAAAATCCGCGATAACACCTACCTGCGAATTTTCTACTGTTTCAAAAACCCGAGAAAACACGTGCATGCGAATTGTTGTGCTGCTTCAAAAACCCGAGAAAACGCGTGCATTTC
>JAEMPF020030609.1:0-11058 GCA_022496165.2 Catalaphyllia jardinei | reverse complement strand
ATAGTAAGGATTTGGCGAGTTTAAAACTTTTACAGAGGTCAATAACGATGTCACATCTTAAATATCCTATTCTGCTGTTCAAATAGTTTTGTTTTTTGGAGGTCATTTCAGTAAATTATGGACAACAATTTGCCTAGTTCCTAGGCCTAAATATTTCACTGCGGCATTCGTTTTGGGTCATGTGGTCTGGGACGAAAAGTGTGGCCTAGGCAAAAACCGGAAAAGTAAGAACTTGTCTCACGCAAACATTTCTGCCCGTATCTATCTTGGGGCTACGGACAAACTTATAAATTATTACCTTATTTTAAGATTTTCAAGACATTTACGTCTTGTTCAATCCGCCTGTAATTCCAGGACGAATACGCGCAGAAATAATTTGTTTGCGTGTAGATTTGCTTGGGGTCATTCATGCATGCGAAGGGCCCTTAAAAGCCGACAAATGCCTGTTTTCAGTTATAGATTTCAAGGATGTAGTTAGTGAGCTAGCCGGAGCTAGCCTTACATGCCAAAAGTAAAATCATTATCCTAATGATTATTTTTACGAGTGGACCACTGCAAGGTTTCACTTATTTTATTCAGGTAAATTTTCTATAGTAATGTATACAGTCGGCAAGGAGGCGGAGATGATTGACGTCTACCAAAACTTAAGTTTTCTCCAGACTTTTTTTTCGCTGAAGATTGCGCGTGATTGATAATCGCTGTAAGGCTTTTGGATCCAAATGGACATTATAGAGTCCAGAGCATCGCTGCTTTCAAACCACAGGGAAATATAATACTGCTGCTACTGAAAATAAAAGTTTCAACTACATGTAAACGTAGCTGTTTTATTATAGATCACAGAAAACAAAAATATACCAAATTTGTTAAATTGTGGTTGTACATGTAAGACTGAGTAAGGTAGAGTACTAGCTTTTTAAGTTGATTATTTCACAAAATCTTGACCGCTAAGCCTATGCAATAAACAGGAATTTGCTTGTAATATTATTATTACGATAGGTAACTCTTACCAAACCAGTTGTATTTTTAAACTGATTTTAAACTGTTTTGAATGTATTTTGACAATTTAAACAGTATTTTGAAGCCACTGTAAGGTATTTTTGTTGTAGTTTGTAAGAAATTCAAAATTGTGGTTCTTGTTTGTAAATAAGTAGAGTTAAAACGTATTTCATGACATTGGAATAATTTTCCCTCTGTTTTTAATGTAGTTTGATCTTAAAACAGGGTTAAAATACGGGATTTAAAATGTATTTTTACAGTGTGGGCAAAAAGATTTAGTTCAAACAGTTTTAAAATACTAGTTGAACACTGTTTTGAATGCTATGTTGGCAATGGCTGTTAGTAGGTTTAAAAAGTATTTTACAAATCATTAGTGTAAAACTAGTCTTTAAATAGGATATTTAAAATGTAGTTGACATGTCAAGAACTTAAAATATGTTTTAAATAGGAAATTTAAAACCTATTTGAGATAGGAATTCATATCAAGTTTTAAAACAGTCTGTTTTAAACATATTTTAAGTTTCATTCAGCTGAGTATACTATTTAAAATTAAAGTAGTTTTCAATAATGAGAGCAATGTCTAACTTAAAAGCAGATTTTAAATACCCTATTTTTGCACTGTTTGTTAATCTATCCCAATGGAAACTTCATGCAATCAACATAATTTGCATCCCCTTTTTGAAAACTGCATATACTGTCAGTAGTTTCTTTTCACTCAAGCTTTACATGTACATACTGTACAATACCTTTAAACACAATGGATCTCAACTGTAGTAGGTTAAGTTTACTGCAGTACATAAATTGTATCTAGAAAACAGAAGTTAAGTTCTATATTACATGTAGCATGCTGGGCTAGCATGCTCCCAAGTGGAACTTTGTTGCCCATTGTTGTCAATCTGAACTGTACAGTGAGAATACAAGAAAAATCGCCAGGCAATGTTATAAAATGTTGACCGGAGAAGTAACTTTGAAAGCAATTCAAACCGTTCATCCACTGCCTGATCACATGTACGTGTACATGTACATGTATGACTGATTTCCATTTGAATAAAAGGTGAAAGCCAGCCTGAATTCTCCTTTCAAAAGCAACATGAGGGGCAAAGCTCTTTGCAGCAAGGCAATCCCACTACTTCTCAGTGGGGAAATAAAGATTTGGCTGTGAATAATCCATCAGTGCCCAGCAGTCCCTGAAAGAGGGCCCTTTTATGGACTAAAACGGCAGGCAAAACTGATCAATTCCGGGCCTACTTGAAGGAGTTTTCCGATAGTGTCAAAGTACATGTAAGTCCCAGTCTTCTCTAAAAAGACACAGTCACTGATGGCACATTTGTTGACAAGTGAGGTTCAGGTTGAGAGCGGTGTGTACATGTACAAATTTAAAAATTGTAGCTTAAGTGTCATGACTTTAAAAATTTACCAAAAGCAATCAAATCTCTCTAATACAATGTATTAAATTCAAGGTAAATCGATCCAGGTAATTGGTTGACAATAATTATGATTGAATGGGGCTACTCCTTATGGCAAATCCTTCCATCATGCACAAAGTAGACAGAATTAAGATCTCAAAATCAACTCCCAGGAAATCGCAACTACATGTATATGTACTGAACATTAAAGTGAAAATTTCAAGGTACATGTAACTTGCTCACAGTAATTGGCCAATTATTGATTGAGGTCAGTCGTAAATAAGGTACACTGCATGTACATGTACATGCTTCAAGATTACATTACAAAAACTTTGCAAAAGGTGTCCATACAGAGTGCACCAGAAAGATCTCAAAACAAATCAAAACAAAATAACAACCACCGAATATGAAAAAGAACATTTCTTGAATGTGTAATAATTAGCCAGTGTTACTGATTGTGGTCACTCATAATGGTACATGTATACACGATTCAAGATCTTGCAAAAGTGCAGTCACTCACAAAGTACATGTACACAAAATCAAGATCACACAACCAAATTCTATTTTTGTTGTTTCAAGCAAATCCTTTTAATTTCTTGCTTCCCATATGAGCTGTTACATGTATGTGTATTCAGATTTGACAGTCATTTGATTTTGAGGTCAAAAGTGGCTTGAACTAATGTTTTTGTACAACAGTTTAGTCATTATTGTTAACAATGCAGGAAAACCTTCGTTGCTTTGATAGTTTTCAATGATAAAAGTTGTTGTTCTGGTCTGCTACGTGTATAAGCTTGAATACTAATTAACAGTAATTTTCACTTTTTTTTCTTTTTATCTCGCACTCACCGGGATCTGAACTGCCAACCTCTGGATCTGCTACCCACTGTCATTACCACTTGACCATGAAAGCAATGGATGCAAAAGCTCTCATACTTGTTTTAATTATCAATTCATCGCCCCAAGCCCCTCTCATATAAATTTTAATTTATTCAAAAATACATATAAATTTTATTTTATTCACACATGAACCTTGTCTCAATTACTAAGAAGCTAACTAATTCCAAATAAGTGGTTAGACCCAATCACTAACTTGAGTGCTTAACCCAAATTACTAAGACACATACTCACATTCTGCTCAAAATTGAAAATTAAACTGGCCAGGTTTAAAAATTTCAACCCAGTTTGAAAAATATGAACCAGTTTAAAAAATTAAAACTGGTTTAACAAAAATTAAACCAAAAATAAAATCAAACCACAACATATATGAGCAGACTTGGTTTAAATGACAGGGGATGCTATTACAAGAGTCTGTGTTCTGTCCTGTTAACAACAAGCATTCGCTACTAACATTACATTAAGCTGGCAAAATGTGGAGATTCCTTTGGTTTTAAAACCAAGCAAATACATGTAATTCACAAAAATTGTGAATTACATTATTACTGGATGAGGTTGAGCAAACTATCATGATTTGTTTGCTGCCAGCAGATCAAGTACCCAAGTTACCCAAGTTACCCAAGTTTGAAGGATGTAGCTTGGCTAGTAGTGTATCATACTATTCTCTCTAATAAGATTGTGAACTGCATGGCTGCAATTTGCGCCTAAATAAGTAGTCTGGCAAAGTCCCCCACAAAGTGTAGTTAAGTGCATTAGATCATTGCGTCATGGTAATGCGCTATAGAAATTCATGAAATTTGTTATTTATTTTATCTAAAACTGAACGCTGAGGCAAATAATATTGATCTGTGTCCATCCAATTTGGTTTCAAATTTAAATCACTCTCTGAAAGCTCAGGGAAGCCATCAGCAATTTAAGTCTGCCATCTCGCCTGAGAGCTAACTTGTGTTTCAATTATGCATGAGCAGAATATTATTTGCAGCAAGCACATCTAGGCAGGTATTTACAGGTCATGTGGTGGGCTCTTAGCCAATTAAGAGGAAGAATAAATACATCAAATGATAAAAAAACAATCATTTTTGAATTCTGAACAACAACATTTTAGAACACCCAGACGCCTTTCCTCATTTTCTTAGGTGCTACAGTACAGCTGTATCTTAAAAATTTGAGCGCAAGCTTCAAGATATGGTGCATGGCAAATGACAACTACCGAGCCAGGACTATTAATATTATTATGTACATGTATCAACTGCATTATCCACTTACCCATTAATTCATGTCCTAGTTGGTTATTTTGCCACTTGTTAAATTTTCTCTTGTTCTTGAAAATGTTACAACCAAAGTAGAATACAAATCACTCATTGGACCACATAAAAAAGTCCTGGTGCTACATCAAGCTGATTCCACAAATCTTGTTTTATTTTTCTTTATCCTATCAGGTAATTTCTTCTTTCAGAACCTTTGTTGTATTTAGCCATATTCTTTTATATATATCAAACCTGTCACATAAACAAGAAGACGCTCAATTAATTTTTTTTTAATCTTCCATACATTTGTCTGTAAATTTGGCCGCTTTGCCTACCGTCAAGATGGCGTCGAAAACCGTGATCTAAGGCCTATTTTCCAGAGCACTTTGTGTGAGAATCATTTCAGTTAATTGTCATGAAATCTACAATGTAGGCAAAATGTTTTATGGCTTATGCATGCAATAACATAGTTAATACATGTATACAATACATTCGCGTGCACAATCAAAGTGCGATTCCATTCATTCAACTACCCCAATATTATTCTTTTATTAGTTCGAACCCAAACGTTTGATTGATGTCGATTGAAAGAACGTTTGATTTGGTACGCCAGGGCCCGGTTGTTCAAAACCCCGATTAGTGCTAATCTCTGATTAAATATACACTAATCCGCAATTAAAATTTAATCTGCGATTAGATTGCGTTGCTTAAAGCCCGATTAATTAATCTGACTCTAATCGGCGGGTTTAATTTTAATACACCTCCAAAGGAAGATTAAATCGCTAAAAGGCCGATTAATATTGAAATTAAAAGGCCGTCTTGTTGTTTGGCCTTCCTTGCGTGAGACAAAGACGAGTACGAATTTATCAATATGCCAATAGCATACTAATTTACAGCAATTAAAAGCTTCACACTTGCTACAGATTTGGCAAAACCTCAATTGAATACAATACAAACCTTATAGAGGCAGATTTACAGAGAGAAACGAATTGTAATATATTACACTCTGAAACCAATCGACAAAGTGCTGATAGCACTACAATTTTATACAAGTGGTGTCTTACTGCAAGTTATCAGCAATTCAACTTGAGTAGACAAGTCCACCGTACGCGTTTCACTAGCAGTCTACAACGCGGACGCCATATGGAAAACAATTCACAGTGCTTACTCACGGGAAATTGCATTATGGGATACTAATTGTCGATTAGCGAGACAATATAAGTGGTTTTTACACCACGTACTAACCGTTAATCAGCGATTAACTAATCTGTTCCCTAATCGGGCTTTGAACAACGTTCTCAAATCCTCTGATTAGCTAACCCAGTGTTAGTGGTTTTGATCGACGATTAGGCTTAATCGGAGGTTAGTTTAATCAGGGTTTTGAACAACTGGGCCCAGGAGCTAATTGCTTTGCTCCAGTGCAGACGTACGTTGGTACGTACTCGCAAAACTGGCGTATATCTCAATGTACATACCTAAATATACGCTTAAAAAGTTACGAGGATTGTAAACAACAAACTGGAGTTAAAGCAGATAAAATAGACAGATAGCGTACCGTTATAAATCATGGGCTAAGAAGTAGCAATCCATCCTGCCGGGTCTTCGTCTTTGACAGTAACAAACGATTTTCCGGCGACGCTGTGATGCGAGCATTTTGGTCAGCTGTGATTGCCTGAAATGTCATGCTTAGTAACCACTCGACTTGCAGCCATTTCAAAATTGTTGTTATAAAAACGAAGTAAACTTCTACAGAAGTTTGATTTTTACCTTTTATTGGACGGAAAGTTAAGGAACAGAATCGAATCATATGACTCGTGGATGGAGCGTCCATGATTTGCCTTTCTGATGGACTTGGCAACTTGGTAATGCTTCAGCGAAATGGAGGTAAGCGACGACCTTCTGTCTTGTTGCGTCTTTCACCAGCTTTCACTCGAAAAGATGCCCGTACATTGGACCTACACTGTAAAATATTGTAACCACTTCAGCTGTTTATCGAATTAGATGATTGCCTATGAAACATAGATCTAAATTTTGAATTGTTTTTCGTCCAGTCTACATAGGCACTGTTTTATTTACAAGCATGATCAGTTATGGCAGTTACATGTTTCAACTGTTTACACCATTTTTTGCAGCCGTAAATAACCAATAACTCATTGTGATAACGTTACTATCTTGACATGGCATAAACTGATTCGATCATTCGCAGGGAAATTAAAGTGCGAGCTGGACTTGAAATCAAACAGTTTCTTTTTGTTTAACCCCTTCAGTGCCAGGGGGTTTCCCTTTGGCGAGTAAAATCGTCTGGCGTTAGACAGAGAAAAATCTATGGGTGCGTTCCTTTGGGAGGATGCGGATCCGGATTTCTGATCTGTGGCGTTCCTTTCAAGCAAATCCTTTTTCAGATCAGTGATCTGTCGAATCCACTCTGGACAAGCATTCATCGGATCACTGATCTGAGTGATCTGAACACGGATCATCGGATCAATGATCCAGCGCGTTTCTTTGGGTAATGGATCCGAAATTAATCAATATGCCCAGCAGTTTTGGCCTTGAATCACGTAAGTACTTCAAATATGAGATGCACTTCCGTGAACTTTCCCGCGTATTACAGCATTTTGTGTTGTGGTAAGTAATCGTAATTATTTGAACCTGTTTCTGCCTATTATTGAGTGAAATCAATCATAAAATCGGCAAAGTGCCAGGAAAATACAAATTTTTGAATGGCTTGTACAAAAAGCTTCAGTTTTACCACAAAATTGTTGTATAACTCCAGTGAATACTCGTGCATGCAACCTCCATGATGGAACCTCTTATTTTGTAACAACATTGCTTGAGATATTAATACTGGCTATTAATTTCTCTGTTTGTTTTGTTTTCAAATTTAGCGCTTTTGCGGGCTTTTGCATTCCGCTGACACGCGGTCGGTAATACTTCGCACTTATTGTCATGGTAACTGATCGTACGAACCAAAGTCCCGTTCCTTTGGTACACCGTGATCCGAGTGATCTTGGATCACAAATCCTGATCCGGATCCTCCCAAAGGAACACAACCTATAAGTACGTCCTTGGCATTGAAAGGGTTAAGTGTAAAGGAAACTTGCAGACTTTACATGATAACAATGCATAAGCTCACAGTATGTATGGAGGCAGAAATATTAAACCCTGCAATGATTAAACAGTGCAATAAATTATGTTGTTTTTATTTTCAGGTTTGAAAAACTGGAGATGCTAGGTGAAGAGTGTGCTGCCATGTTAGGGTCAAAGTCTCTGTGTGTGTGATAGGGGTCTTGTAACTGCCTTCCAGTTACAAAGTTATTTCTGCAATTCTGCAATTATTATTGGTAAATTTTTAAAGGAAGCAACTATTAAGGGTTAGAAAAGAGGTGATGGACAAAACACTGACTAAGAACTGGATCTTAAAGCTCTGTATGTTACAAAGCAATTAATAGACATAAATTCATAGTGTACGATTCAGAATAACAAGGTATCCATATCAAGCTGAGTGCCATTTCTCAATATATTATTATTTCACTCAGCCAGTGAAAAATTGCTTTTATTTTAGTCAGACTACTCTGAGCCTGAAACATTCTAAACAAATTATAACCGTAACTTCTGTAAGTCATAGTTATACTGAAAAGGGGAATCTACTTGTCTATTTTGTGCTCTGTAGGGGTTTTATAAGGACAGCCGCACTACATTTTTCTGCACATCCTTACTGCGCACACAAATCCACGTGTCAGGTCATGCATGAGTGCACACTAAGTCATAAAATAAACAAATGATAGGGCAGATGGCCCTTGGTACAACTTTGCCTGGATTTAACGATCTTGGACATTCGGTGACCCCAATTTTTCTTTTCATGGATCATTTTCTTTACTGATTTTCTACGTTTAGGGAAAAAATTAAGAAAATCTATCGACTAGAAGTTTGAATTTTTAGCAAAATGCAACATCAAATTCCATTCTTATTAGCTCTTCGTGCTTCTGTGTGGCGGTTTCAAATGCGTCTTAAAGGGTTAAATTTTGTGAAAATGTTAGTAACATTTGAAATTATTTACGCAACAGTCCTACTTCTACAAAATATAACTAAGATCGTTTGCCTCTGTTGACTCACCTTCGATATTTTTAACTATAAACCCCTGTAGACCGTGCTCAATTATATGGCAGTGCCATAGCTAGTAATAGGCAAACCAAGGCACTTGCCTTGGTAATTTTTTTTTGGTTTTTATTGTTTATAGTCGTCATAAACACCCTAAATACCTAGGAAGAGAATTTATCCACGGACACTGCCTCAGTCAAAATTCTTTCACGGACATTGCCTCAGTCTTCACTCTTTTCTGGCTACGGCCCTGTATGGGACAATTTTTCGAAATCAGTATAGTTTACCACACGCTTTATATCTGAAATGAAGACAGTGACTCCCAATTTTTTAACATTTCTGGCACAAGTAACTCATTATCCGCCTGCAGTAAAAATTTAAAAAAACTCTATCGACTAGAAAATTTTCGCGTGAACATTCTTAAGTTTTGAAGTACATGTAGGAGGGTTTTCATGGTAGAGTAAGTGGGCACCCCTATAAACTGAAGGGCCAAAGGCCCAAGCTTCCAGGGTTCCAGGGGCATGTTGTCCTGGAAAGTTTTTTTGAATTAGACTCTCAGAAATGCATTTTCCAGCATTCTGAGGAGATTTTGCAAACAAAAATTGTGAATAATTTACGGAGCTTTTACCTATACTAGCATCATCTGCCAAAGAAATGTCCAATATGCAATGCATAAACCTCACCTTGTCACTTAGGCTGAGTTTACATTTTTTGGCAGATTTCATTTACCTTTTTGCAGTGTTTATTTTTTGTGTCCTTTGTCTTACGAGCTGCTGAAGAATTAAGCTTATAAAAATTATTTATGCACAGGAAGTTTATTTTGACATAATGATTCCTTTTACTGTTACTTTGTTTATTCTTCTATAATAATTTATTATTAATAGAAGTCTTTTTACTGTTTTAAAACATTTCCACTGTAAACATGTTTTTTCAAGTAACGCGATATATAAGTACATGTACTTTTTGACTTCTCAGATTTCCCACAATCTTTTCTAACATGAATGAGGATGCCAGCTCTCTTAAAAGTAATGTCCATGGGACAACAACCACATCCTTGCACGGACCTCACACAGTGTTTGAAGGTCGTTGCGGTTCAATAACTCTTTTGAAATGCAAAACACACACTTTATTTATATCTGCCAGAGCAAGTTCATTTTGTTAAAAAGATAACTTTTGACCTCTTTGGAAAGGAATTATCTAAGACACCTTGGACCTGAGGTCTTGTACTATTATTCTTCGCCGCCATTTTAACCAAGTGATTTTGGTTGCATGAAATGTCGTGCAAATGTTATGTAACAGCGTGAGAGAGGATAGGTCCTGGTAACTACTTTGATAATGCACATGTAGGTGATGCATTTCGTGCAGTGCAATCAAACTTCGAAATTTATCGCTAATAATGAGATATACTTCGGTAATCCGGCACATTCCTTAAGGCCTTCAGTGATCTTTGAAGTTCCTGCAGCGATCTTTGAGGATCTTGCAAAAGATCTTTAAAAGATATCAACAAGAGCTTTTAAGTTGTTACAAAGATCTTTCAAGATCTATCAACGCTCTTTAAGGATCTTAACAGGAACTTTAAAGATCCTGTAAGATCCTTCAGGACCTTGGTAAGATCTTTGAGGATCTTGCAAAAGGCCTTATCAAGAGCTCTGCAAGAACTTGTCAAGATCTTGAAAGATCTTTAAAGTTCTTGCAAAGATCGCGCTTACAAAAGTCTTTGAAGATCTTGACAAGAACTAAAAGTCTATCAAAGTTCTTTAAGGATCTTAATAGGAACTTTGAAGATCATTAGAGATCCTTCAGGATCTTGGTAAGATCTTTAAGGATATTGCAAAAGATCTTTTCAAGATCCTTCAGGATCCCTGGCAAGATCCTTCAAGATCCTGGCAAGATCCTTCAAGATCCTGGCAAGAAAGTTGAAAGAACCTTGATGATCCTGGAGGATCCTGAAAAATCGTGACTAAAATCTTTAAAGATCTTGATCAAGATCCTCACAAAGTTCCTTGTGAAGATCCTCAAAGAGCCTTCAAAGATTTTCACCAGGGAAAAATATTCGTTTTCATGAAGAAAAGAACTGTAAATTTTCAGAGATGCAATGCCTAGTTGGACTCGCCTGGCAAGGCGGGGAAGCGGTGAAAAGAAGTTTCGGGTTAGTCTGACATTTGATTTTCTATTTGTCTACCTGAGACCTCATTTGGGCAAAGGCGGGTACTGTGCTCAGAGTAAATGGGTGCCGGTACCTGGGTCCCGGCTTCTAACAACACCCCTGGAACTTCAGTGGTTCCAGAATAAAAACAAGCAAGGTATCATCATCATTTATTTGCCTTTTAGATATAACAAAAATTTAAAAAATACAGCACGAAGGTTGTAAGGCGAGGAGACCTCAGGAAACCACCAGGCTTATAAGAGAGGCCACA
>JAEMPF020003149.1:10000-16286 GCA_022496165.2 Catalaphyllia jardinei | reverse complement strand
GTTCATCTCCAAGCACCATTTCGCATTGGAATTTTGACCAGAGATATGCAGATTTTTAATGATTCAATGAGTGCAGTCCGTGTTTCTGTGGAATGGTTATTTTCTGATATCATTAATTATTTCAAATTCCTGGACTTCAAGAAAGACTTAAAGATAGGACTAAGCCAGGTTGGCAAGATGTACATTGTTTGCGCACTACTTAGAAACGCCCTAACCTGCCTATATTCCAACTCTACAGCTGAATACTTTGACCTTGTACCCCCCACGTTGGATCACTATTTCAGTTAAGTTTCTAATAGGGACAAAGGAAGTGTCCCTTACTCATGGAAAGGGAGGCATCTGGAACAATAGAGCCACTGTAAAAGTTTCATACCCTTGTGTGCGATGATAGGGTCCAAAATGGTTAGAAGGTTCCTGAAGAACAGGGGTTAGGGAAATTTGACTGGGTGGGATCGGAAGAAAAAGTTATAACTAAGTTATCCCATTTACCTGTTTACTGCCTCCTTCCCATGAATAATAAATGCTATACAGAAAAACAATTTTGCAAAGTATGAGGTCTAATACAACAACAACAACATCAACGACAACAAACTTTATTAGAAAATCTACAGTTGCTGAGACCAGGAATAAAGGGGAAAACGCCCCAATTTATATTTCAGAAAAAGTCAATTTGTAACATCTCCACAAAGAGGGAAGAAAGTAATAAATTTGGTACATGTAGTTGAGTACAGTAAGTTATCACCTCACCCCGCCCCACTTCATAAATATTGAATTCACTTCAGAAGAACAATTTTCAATCTAGGCGATCAACCCTAACACAACAACAGGGGTTAAAATTAATGCCATGTAATGGTTTAAGTCTTAAGTCCAAGTTTAATTGACTTGGAAGAAGAAAGACATGGGAAAAGGTTATTGTTACATCATCGCCAAAAACAGGAAGTAATGTGATAAATTAGGAGGATCAGAGTACAGTAATTTACCCCTCAACCCAGAGTAACTGAAACGACTTTGCTTAATATCAAAACAAGCTTTGCAAAGTTGGTAACAGCTATGGTCATAAAAAATGGTTCCTGCCTGCCTAATTTCAGGAGTTCAAAATCTGAAACAGAGCAGCAGAAAAATACTAATGGTAATTAAAATAATGTACAACACCTTCCAGGGGAACACAAGAGAACTTAAGAATGCATCGAACAGTAGAAGACCAGGGGTGAAGGGATAAAATCCCTAAGGTGACTTTAAAGAAAATTTGAGATGCAAGCAGCATAAAATAGCTCCTAGGATTTTTACCCCCTCACCCTTCGTACACTGGGTTTGGGTTATTTTCTAAGCAAAAAGAAATGGCATAGAATATGCTTTAATGACCATGAAATTACTTTCAGGATCTCAATCAAAATGCAATTCAAATCCTTGTCAGAAAATCAACTGAAAGTCACTTAGGGATTTATTTTGCGCATTGTTGATAAGCAATTATTTATTTACGATATGCTCCATAATGTCCAATAATGCCTTTGTTTGCTGCTGCTGTTGTTGCATCATGAGCAGTGTTTCTTGACTCTGTGGTTGCTGTTGCTGCAACACTACCTTTAGAAGCTGACTCTGCTGCTCTTGGAACTGCTTTTGTGCATTTGCAGAAACTTCCATTTGTTTCTTCTCAAACTCCTGTTGATCTCTCTTCAGCTTCAACTCCTTCTGTTTAAGCTTGTAGTTAATGCCAGCTCTTTGTGATAGATAAGAAATTGCACAGCTGCCACTACGTCGTGGTCGCTTACTTTGATTGTTCTCCAGCCCATGTGATTGCCTTTTTTGAGTGTCTTTAAATTTTTCCATTGCTTTTAACCTGATATCTTCAGCTTTTGCTCTATCACTCTCTATTTTTCGGTTCTTCTCCCGACCAGTTTCCTGTTGCTCTGCCTCTCCACTTTCTTCCAGGGCAATTATTTGCTCTAACAGGTTTTCCAACTCTGTCGGCTCATCAGGTGCAATACCAGTAGCCTTTTCGTCAGCTCTCAGTTTCTTTTTATGCCTCTTTTGTAATATTCCAACATGATCTCTAACAGATCGCTTGTCAACATTAAATGCCAGACAGTAACAATTATTCAGTGTTGTAGCCACTTTATCCCAAAGTGTACTTCGTTGTGTTGAGTCTTTTTTTGTAGTGAATGGATTAAGTTTAAGAACTTCATGGCATAGTATCAAATCGTGATCTTTCGTCCAAAACATTACTGAACTAAAATAAAAAAATGTGAATAAGTGAATGTATACACCGGCAGACTGATGCGTCTGTTCACTGTACATCAGTATACATGTACATCAAATCTTGAATTTCAAGTTTACAGTGTCCCCATTTGAAACAAGGTTAACTCAATCTCGGCTAAAATGTTTTTACTTTATTAAAGGTGACCTCTGCGTGTTTCCCGGGAAGCTTACAAACGTGCTTTATTTCTAAAATTACTGTATGTATGTGCAGGGGAAACAAAGTGTGATTATGTTTATTGCAAAATGGATGGAGAAGACAAAATCCGACTGTGTAATTCCTCCCGGCCCATCTCTAAAGTTTTAAAATTTTATCTGCAGAATCTTAAAATTATGTCGCTTCAACCGGAACGTAAATCAGTTTCAAAAACTATTTAGACACATCGGATCTCATCGCAACAAATTTTCCCAAACCTAAAGCTTAAATCGAAGGGCTCGGCCAAACCTATCCCTATCATTAATTTTTATGCAGTTAAGCAGGAAAACACTAAAAAGAGAAGATCCCACTGACACGTGAGGCATTTAGGCCAAACTAAAGCTTACCTCGGAGGTTTGATTGAACTTGCACATGGCCTCTGCCATTTTCAGCTCAGGCGAGTGTGCACCCTGAAGAAAAACGTCAGTAGTGTTAAAACAGCATGATTTTCCACGCTTATCTTTCCTTAAAAAGCATAAATATAGTTCTAGTTGCTATGTCTAAAAGTTAAATGGCTAATACGTCAATTTCTTTGAAGAAATATAAAGCTGACTACTCACGTTTTCCCTACAACGCCAAAGTGCTCAAGTTGACGTTTCAGACGCCAGCGCAACGCAATGACAATCCAACAAGAGCATGCGCAGAATCCTTGTCTCCGGAAAAACTACTTCCGGCTGCGTATTGTAAACATCGCGTCCTCTATCTTTAAGTCCCTAATGTGCCAAGAAAGAACGCGGTAAATAATTCGGGTCTAATATACACGTCTGCCCGAGAGAAACTGGGTTTGAAAACTATCAAAAATGGCGAATAGGCTCATGAATATGTAGTACGGTACGATATATCTTATTCATTACATTTTTTGTAATTATATTTATTTTTTCCCTTTTGTATGGCTCGCATGACTCGCACCCAGTTGGCTCGCATGACTTGCATGGCTCGCTGGCTCGGACATTAGGCATATCCGTTTGTGACAGTGGTTACATTGTATCATGTTAATAACGTTTTTGGAGTTGCAGTCAATGTGATGATTAATAAATCTAGTTTCGCCGGTAGAATTAAATGTATACTTAGTAAGTCCGTCATTTATGTAACTGCATGTTAAGCAGTTGTTGCCACAAAGGAAAGAGCCGCGATGATCATTAGCAGTGGTACATGGTTTATGAAGTTTAGCGCTAACCAATTTATTACTAACGTTGTTAGACCGTCGGAAAGCAACAAAGGGTTAAGCTTTGAAAACGTTAGTGCAACGGGGAGATGAAGACAAAATGTTGAAGTGTTTGTTAATGATGGATGATACATGGCGAAGAGCTGGATTATAATTGTTGTGACGAGGGGTACCCGTTGCGGCTGATTAGTAGTGGGAGTGTCTTTGGGAGTAATGTACGAGTGATGTTATGTACGCGTGCTACCTCTTGATTAAGGAAAGATAAATTATATCCACCTTTGTTGAGGTAAGATTTGAGTTCGTTAGAACGTTGTTTGAAAGTCTCGTCAGAGGAAGTCGACTTCGTCGTATCTGTTCACTGCTAACGATTATCGCGGCTCTTTCCGTTGTCGCTAAGCGACCTAAATAACCACTCGTGGAAACACGGCAAAATATCACCATCAGCAGCACGTGCAGTTTGTTACGTGTGCAGTGTGCGTGCGGTGTGGAATGCGCGGGATAAAGCATTGATTGCGACGTCACATAACTAAAAAGCCAAATTTTACATGCCTTGAATCTGACATCCAAAAACATCGGTATGAATCCGTGACTGAGTCCATCCTTCCTTTGATTGCAGTTAGACTTTCTGTGATCCAATCCGCTGAATAATGTAAGAGGCTTTCGTAGTCGTAGCGAAGTGAAGTTAAACTGGAGTCCGTCATTTATGCAATATTACATGCTACAGGCGAAACTAGATTCATTAATCGTCACGTTGACTAAAACTCAAAAAACGTTATCCACATGGTACGATGTAACCACTGACACAAACGATACATAGGAGAAACCAAATGTGGACTTAAAGACCGCTTGAACGAAAATCGCAGACCTATTGACAAACAAACTAACAGCTCCAAGCCCACCACAGTATCCGAGCATTTTTTCTGTAACAATCGTAACGCTACTGACATTCAACTTGTTCCTCTTGAACTCTTTAAATTTAATCGTGATAGTTTACGTAAAGCAAGAGAAGCATATCTCATTAAAAGAGGCCAAACCCTTTGAACCTCATGGTCTTAATAAGAAAGATGAAAACTCATTACCTTTCTATGTTTAGGTCATTTGTACTATTTATAGCTGTTCATTACCACTATACTTTTCAGGCTGTAACGATTGCCCATATTTTCAAATTTTTAAAATTTTACGTTACTTTTATCATCGTTACTTATTACTTAGCCCTGTCTATCTGTCTTTTGCTATTATTCATCTTGTCACTAGTCATATGGTATTTCCCATATTTTAAATTTGTAACGTTTAAAACTAGAGTCATTCTCAGTAACATCCTGAAGAAGGAAGGCCGTGCCTTCCAAGATATTGGAAATTGTTAAATTTTCAACCTCGGATAATGCAACTCTAGCTTTCTGATTGGTTCACTGTATCTCGGTTACCAGCGATTATACCTCCGTTTTACCTTATATGGAAATTAATGCAGCAAATCTGGCTTGGCATAAAATTTTACGTGAGAAGCCAAGTTCCGTCGCAAAAAATATAAATAAATAAAATATAAAACAAATTCGGTGAGATGTCTACAGAAGAAATCCAAGAAATTAAGGACAATCTCATTCCAAGAACAAAAAAAGCCATAAAGTTCGGAATGAGAATATTCAACAGTACGTACTCGTTAAGTTTCCCTTAAAATCTGTAAAATTTCAAACATGAACATCGAGATTTTACGAATTCATGAAGTTTACGTAACAACAACAATTTTACCTCAATTTTACTGAATGGCTTGCTAGTCATGTTGGCACCAGATTTTCAAAACCGATAGAAGAAATGTCAAAAGAACAACTGAATGTTTTTCGGAAGGGTTTTTACACGTCTGCGAGGAATAAAGATGGTTCACTGTTAGTTTACAAAAGTTCATGTATGAAATCCAACTGAGAGCGGCCATTGATCATTTCCTTCGCACGCTGCCGGTCAACAAACCGTCTTCCACTATCTCTAATCCCGCTTTTACTGAGGCAAATAAAGCATTAGGGCATTTGCAAAAGACCTCAGAAAAACAGGCAATAGAGCCTATAAGAAACGGTCAGAAACCAATTTCCAATGAACAGATGAAGAAAATGTTCGACAGCGGTGAGCGGGAAGAGAGCGACCTAGTTTTACCTCAGTCTTCTTTTTGGCTGACCAGGACAAGAGATTCGACGCCAACGAACGCCAACAATTCTGTGCTTGCGAAAAATCCATGAAGGAGTTGAGTATTTTGATGAGCTGAACCGAAGCCTCGGCTCGAATCTTCACCAGCCATGAAAACCCATCAGGATCTCGGAGATTCTGAAGAGGAATCCGATGCTAAGATATTTTCTGTCCCTGACTCTTAAAACTGGCCAGCAACAATCTCCACAGTATCCAGCTCGAACTGATGCGAGGGCAGCCACAGCAAGGAGACGCTGATAGAGTTCTTGTCGAGAATAATTTCGACACAACGTCTGTCACATATGCGGTACTTTTACAACTGTTATGTGCTAGGGCACAATTAAAACTCTTCTCGATGACTCAAACTTGAACGCTTTTCAAACTTTCTGACCAAGGTTGAATATCCTTCGTTTGTAGACGTTCCTTAAATTAGAGATGATGGTAATTTTCGTTCCGGCTTCGCTTTCAAATCTTCATTCAACGAAAGTTTACAAACGGCG
>JAEMPF020003149.1:0-5000 GCA_022496165.2 Catalaphyllia jardinei | reverse complement strand
CAATTTCTTTAGGATAGTCATTGGCAATAGCGGTGCTGGAACCCTTTAAATTTTTAATAAAGGACCAGACCAATTCTTTATCTTGAAAAAAGCTAAATCTAGCAATTATCGGTCTTCGTCGACATCATTCTGAGCGATCTTCAAGTTTTCATTTAGAAATTTCTTGACAACAGCTTCTGTGTTCTCATCAGCAGTCTCCTGGACATTAAAAATTTTAATGTTTTCCCTCCTAGAGTAAGATTCTAACCTGATTGACCGGCGCTTCCAATAGTCGAGCTCTTCTTGAAGCGACGTAAGCTCGTTCTCGAGACGTTCCACGTTGGAACAGGCGTAGATTACTGTAGCTTTCAAATCTGTGATTTCCTTATGAGCGAACTCAGCGCGATCTTTTAGGTCTTTTCTTTCTTTTTCCAGCGAGGATACTTTATCTTTGAGTGCCTCTAGCTCAGTCAATGAGTGAAGGATCTTGTCTAGTTTGGTGTTAACTTCTGCGAATTTAACTTCGCAACAATGTCCGCTGGAACCTTCCTCTTGTAATGAGTCTTCATCGGTTTGCGAACCGCTTTCACGCAGTCTTTTTCGACATTCAGATTGGGCATTTTGGGGTTTACCCATTATTAAGCGGGAGATGACTTAAAGGGCCAAAAAAATCTTCTTCCTGTTATAGCCAACTCGGTCTTACGGGGTCTTGTTTGCTACTAACACTCGCGCTCATGGAATAATTGTTAAATGTATCCCTATACTGTGTAATCAGCCTTGCATAAGAGAGATTCTGGGCTCAGTTGTTCAAAACCCCGATCAAACTAACCTCCGATTAAGCCTAATCGTCGATGGAAACCACTAACACCAGGTTAGCAAATCGGAGGAATTGAGAACGTTGTTGAAAGCCCTATTAGAGGGCAGATTAGTTAATCGCTGGCTAACGGTTAGTACGTATCAAGCTTTTGGTGAGGGTTTTGGCTGGGCAACAATCAAGCTTTTGTTCCTTTTATGGCCTTATCTATTGTTTGACGGAAAGGGTTTCTATTGTTCGCAAGACAAAGGTTAGGAATGACCGACGCGTAGCAAACTCACCGAGCGCGAAATTCAAATATCTTCGGAGGCGATAAGTGTTAAATCCACAATCTTCGACGGTATTCAAATCGACAGCACTCACTACAGAAATGCTTTCAAAGTGTAATTTACCGAAACCCGCAAAGTACTGTTTAGACGCGGTCAGGCCATATGTACGGGAACATCCGACGAATATTATTTCTGTGCCACTTCTCGAACATTATGACCGTGCCACTCAGAAATTCAGAGCTGAAAATAAACAGTTGAAAACTCAAACGACGACGCAGTTTTATTAATTCATGAAAGCGCGAGCAGGAGCCTTCGAATTGAGAGAGCAATTAAAACCTTGAAGTGAATTCAAACAGAAGTCAGTTCCAATTTTTGTAAGTCAGAAGCAAAACAAATTAAAAGCGTATATCGCATAACTAAAATAATGCTTCCCAAGCTGCTTGCAATTACCGAGCAGTCGTTTTCAGATAACTCCAGCCACTTGCTCCCAAGAACACGAGCTAATGAAGAAATAAACCTACACAAAGAACGCCACCACCCTGATTCTAAATTATTCTTTTTACTTAGGACCTGACTACGTTCTGATAAAAAGCGCAGTAGAGTTAATCGAAGTAGCGCGCGTGTACTAGCTCACCCTCTTTTAGTCTGTCTGATTTTTCCCAAGTATTTTCCCGTTAGGATCAAATATGTCATCACCGAAAATCTTCCGACTGGATTCGACTTAACACGAGTGTTATTTTGCGACACCCAGTAGAAAAATCCCTACGGACCGAAAACAATAGCTTCATTGTCTTAAAAAATCCCAACCATAACAATAGGCAAAGTTTGATACGACGGGGTGTAAAAACCACTTATATTGTCTCGCTAATCGACAATTAGTATCCCATAATGCAATTTCCCGTTAGTAAGAACTGTGATTGTTGCCAATATGGCGTCCGCGTTATGGACTGTCAGTGAAACAGTGGACTTGTCTTCTCCAGTTGTATCGTCGACAACTTACAGTAAGCCACCACTCGCATAAAATGGTTGTGCTATCAGCACTTGGTCGATTAGTTTCAGAGCATAATAACAATTCGTTTTCCTCTGTAAATCCGCCTCTATGAGGTTTGTATTGTATTGAATTGAGGCTCTGCCAAATCTGTAGCGAGTAAGAAGCTTTTGATTGCTGCAAATTAGTATGCTATCGTTATATCGATAAATTCGTGCCTGTCTTTGGTCTCACGCAAGGAAGGCCAAACAACAAGTCGCGATCGGTCATTTTATTTCAATATTAATCGTCCGATTGGCGATTTAATCTTCCTTCGGAGGTATATTAAATTTAACAGATTAGAGTTAATCGGGCTTTCAGCAACGCAATCCAATCGCAGATTAAATTTTAATCGTGGATTAGCATATTTAATCGGGGATTAGCGCTAATTGGGGTTTTGAACAACCGGGCCCTGAAGCTTACCAATGCTTTGTCAGCGAGGACTTTTTTATTTCGGTTTTCTTGGGGTTTTCGCTTTTCGGCACTTTTTTGAGTGGTTTTTCGGTTTCTAATAGGCCCCTACGCCCCTCTCCTACAATTGTAGTTTGAGACCGGTGACGAGTCAGGGATTGTGGGACTAGCGTGACGATGAGCGGGACGGCATACGTGACGAGCCCATAAAGCGTCTGTGTAACTTGATTACTATTGATGTCCTCTGGGTCACCTAATATTTGGTCAAGCTACAGCTTTGTCGGACCTGCTGGGGCGTTCGATTTTGTATCCCTCTCGAATGAAAAGATGGGTGCAAAGGGACTTGTTGCAGAGGTAATTCCCGGCGTATTTGTGAGCAAAACAAAAATCATTATAGTTGGAGTAATTTTTCTTGTGCTATTCATCCTGGTTATCGTTCTGGGAGCACTGTTGGGGCACGCGTCTTTGAAACCATCAGGTATTGTGCTCTCTTGTCATTCGTTGACGAGTTATTTACCATTTAGAGTTGGGAATCATACACCTTCAGTCCGCCCCATAAGCTTTATGGCTTTTATTCTTATCTCTTGAAAACAAATGTTTTATATTTATGTTTATTGAAAACGATGATAGCGTAGAATAAGAACACAATTTTTCCATCAAGTTCGAAGATGAAATTCTGAGAAGGCAGAGGGATTCCCACCTGTCAACAACAGGTCGTCTGCCTTAGCTTTGCAAGTAATGTTATTTTATTATGCATGGCACCGCCAATCACTTTCGCTGCCTTCCGAGGCCGCAAAAATGTATGCTGGGTGACTCTGCAATGTAAGAAAGACGATACCAAGAAATCGGTGTATCTGCATATATTGTCGGTGTAAGTAGGCATCTGTCTAGTCAGTCAGTTGCTGTTTGGGAGTTGCTGTTTGGCAGTTGCTGTTTGGCATAGTGCAGGTTTTTCTCCTAAAATCGATGTTTATAGAAAATTGTTACTTTCGGGATTTATGTGAAATTGATCACAAGGTATGTATAGCATTTAAACGAAGTGAAATTCGGGAGTGATTGGTTGACACGTCAATTCTTTGTTTTTTTTTGGGAGCACGCTTGACAATAACATGAACTACGATTGACCAATGTTTGTGAAACACTATCTGTCTGCAGTAACAGCACATTATATACGACAGAAAATGTAATTGTAAAATCCGTTTTTTTTTCGGCTCTTGTTTCAAGCGTGAGCGTGAAGCATAACAGGACCTTCTTCTAAAACGAAATCGTTTTTATAGCGTCCTGGAATGTTGGCAATCGTAGATGTTTGGGAAAAGGAATGACGCAAAGAGTGTCTAAAGTAACTGAGTTGACCTTAATAGAGAAATTATGCACATACGTCATGGAAGCCATATTGATGTTCCAAAACAACGAAACGGCGGCCGAGTACAACTCTATTCTTATGTAAACACTCTCTCTTGGTCCAATAAATTTGCATGGCTGATGGACACATAAGTGCATACGCTCTGTTAGATTCACACTAAACACTAAGTCTGTCTTAGCTTAAGTCAAACCAAGTCACCCTAAGTCTGCTTAAAACACATATTTAGAATACAAATTCTTCCGTGCAAAACCTTCTTCTTTAGCGATAACCCTACGTTTTTAACTTAGTGACGATTACGATTTTAGCCACGAGACTGAGATCGAACTGAGACCGAGAAGCCATAAAATCGCTGTAATTGCGACTGTTGTCTGTCTACATAGGTTGTAGATCAGTGAAATAATTTTACAAAATCTTATGCTCCTTCTTGAAAGTGTGATGGAAGATTTCGTCCAAGAGAGTGAAAGCTTGCTTTCTTTATCGCTATACTTTTGAGTGTTCACCGAAGACAAAGTAATTTGATGTAGAGGATTAAGGGCGAAGGCCTGGCCAAGACCGAAAAACTGCTTTGATGTAATAGCGATTAGCTCAGCTCAATATTACTAAAGGTCGCTCATATGAGCAGTAACCAATCAGGAGCCGAGAAAGACAATAGGCTATTGTTTCGAGAACAATAGACTCTAATGTTTTCCAAATCCAAGATGGCGTCTTCAAAAATCGGACCAATCAGGAGATGAATTAAGAATTCAAGATGGCGGTGCCCATGAAAGTCGGCCATGTTGGAAAACAACCCACCAGCCTCAACGGAGGACTGGAATCGGTCTCACAGGGGTTCCTACCACCTTTCATTTGCAAAAGCGGTTTCCGAAAGGTGGTTTACTTGTCTTAGATGATCTGATGGTCGAGGGAGGTGAAGACAAAGAGTTGCTGAACTTATTCACCAAACATTCACATCACCAAAATATCACGGTGTTGTACTCGTGCCAGGACTTGTTTCCACCAGGTAAATACGCAAAGAGTATTTGGGCCGCTAGTTATATAATGATAATGATAGTGATAATGATAATGGTAATGCTAATGGTAATGGCAATGATAATGCTAACGCTAACGCTAATGCTAACGCTAACGCTAATGCTAACG